>CM008340.1:41809092-41820517 GCA_002525835.2 Ipomoea batatas | reverse complement strand
CATCAAGCTGGTGTCACATCATCAAGTAGCGCTGCTCCTCAAGCAGCGTCACCTCATCAAGCGGGTGTCACCTCATCAAGCTGGTGTCACCTCATCAAGTGGCGCTGCTCCTCAGGCAGCGTCACCTCATCAAGCGGGTGTCACTCATCAAGCTGGTGTCACCTCATCAAGTGGCGCTGCTCCTCACGCAGCGTCACCTCCTCAAGTGGCGTCACCTCCACGAGCAGTTCCACCATCTCGAGCAGCATCACCACCTCGAACAGCGTCACCACCTCGAGCAGCGTCACCTGCTCGAGCGGCGTCACCACCTCGAGCAGAGTCACCACCTCGAGTAGCATCACCTCTTCGAGCGGTGAGTGGTGTCACCTCCTCAAGCGGCGCTGCTCCTCAAGCAGCGTCACCTCCTCAAGTGGTAAGTGGCGTCACCTCCCCGAGCAGCGTTACCAATAAATATGCCGAGGGTCATCACCTCGGCCAATTTGGGTCGAGGTCGTCACCTCGGCCAATTTTTGCCGAGGTCATCACCTCGGCTAATTTTGGCCGAAGTCATTACCTCGGCCATGGTCGAGGCCCCGTGCCTCGGCCACTGTGACAGAGTGCCCAACCTCTCTTTATTTGGACCTTTCCAGAAATATTGTTTACAGAAGTCACAAGACAAGAATAACAACTTTCTAACACAATTGATTTCAAAATTCTAACATTTGCAAAGGTAATTAGAACTTTCTTCAAGTCCCAACAATGTCTCAAGACTAGGAGCTCCACAATGTGAAAATGATCACCGTTACATTCCAATGTTTGAAATTCAATCTCTCAATAAAAGAGTACCTTTAATCCTTGAAAGCACCATTTTATTGGCTCCACTCTAAGTCATAAAAGGCAAATCTCCTGTTTGGTAAAATAATTAATTTATCAACCAATTTTAGCATATTTGACCATTATTAGTTGTTTGACTTAATTAACAAATCAATATAAGTGTTTAGTTAATAATATTTTTAGTCTCAATTACATACCAAGAAATTAAATGGAATGATTATAACACTAAAACTAAAAAGTATTCTTTTACTAGCGACACTTAATAACCGTCATTAAAATTTAAAGTAAATATTAAATAAATATTAACAGTGGTTTTAATTAAATCCGACACACTATTTTGTCAGGAGGAAATATAATCGTGGCGGTTAGCCGCTAAATGCCATATTTGGTGTAGTGGGTGGCCTGGTGGATGCAATGCAAGATGGGTTAAAATCTAATCTGCTAGCTGATGAATTAATTATTATATTATAATGGCTATTGGCTAAATTGTCATTCCACACCATGAACTATATTGGATTATTCATGCCGCACCTTGAACTTTCATAACGTCCATTTTGATACACAAATCATTAATTTTTTTTCGTCTAACATTTTTCACAGGTTACCAGGTTACTATGATGACATGGCACAGGTAATTAGCTTATGTGGATATTCTTTTTAAGTCAACCCAAAATTTTTAAGTAAACCCCAAAAATCAACGCCTCACGCTGCCCCTCCCCTCACCAGTGCTCACTAGACCAAATCACCACAGCCCTTCCACAATCTACTACTTCTCCCCTCCCTTGCGACAGCGTGCGCCGAGCCCACTGATGACCTGCCTAGGGGTGAGTGCGGTTCGTTCCGGTTCTGAACCGTCGGTTCACGATTCCAAGGTTACACAAACTAAAACTGGAACCTTATATAAATGTTCCGGTTCCGATTCAACTGGAATTTTTTATTTTTTTTTAGTATATATAATTATATATAATATGTTTTGTTATTATAAAAATCATATTATAATTTTTTTTTTAATTATTATGGCTCCTGCCTATAAATTTTTAGAAAAAGTGTCAAATAGGTCACTGAACTTATCGCTTTTGTGAAATTGAGCCATTGAACTTAAAAAATGTGCAATTTAACCATCAAACAAACAAAATTTGTACAATTGGACAATTTTTACAAAATTTTCTGGTAAAATCCTATTATATTTAGGATGACAATTTCAATCCGCCCCGCGGATAATCACCCAAATCCACCACGCATGGATCGGGTTTTTTTGGGTGATAGTGGGTGGTGGATCGGGGGTGGATCTTAAAAATGTAAACCCGCGGTGGGTCGGGTTGGATTCGGGTTTTATGTACAAAACCCGCCTAGCACCCCACCCGACCCACCATGTGTGTATACATATATATAATAGTAAAATAAGTAGTACTAGTATATAGTTAATTATAAAAGTTTCAATAATTTTAGGTAACTTTTTAGTATTTTTATATCTAAACTACTAAATTTATTTTTTAAATTAACAACTTAGTTATTATATTATAACATTTCTATTGTTTTATGTTTTATTATAACTAATGAATTTTATTGTTTAATTATCTCTAAGTAATTTTGATACTCCGTATTATTTTTTGAAAAAAATAATAAATTGATAAGTGGTGGGTACTCGTAGTGGGCACCCGCACCCGGTGGGGGTGGGGATGGATTCTAAAAAAGTCCACCCGATGCGGGTTGGGGGTGGGTGTGGGTGAAGAAAATGAAAGGTGGGTCGGGTGATGGATGTAGCCCTCCCCGACCCACACCCGACCCATTGCCATCCCTAATTATATTACTAATATATATGTATTAAGAGTGGCATTTTCTTCTACCATACTAATTGGGAGTCAATATTGAAATGTTTTAAACTCAAATTGAATTAAAAAATTTTGTAAAAATGGCCCAATTGCACAAATTTTTCTTGTTTGATGGTTGAATTGCACACTTTTTAAGTTCAATGGCCCAATTGCACAAAAGCGATAAGTTCAGTGGCCTATTTGACACTTTTTCATATATATATATATATATATATATATATATATATATATATATATAGCTACTGCCAGTAGCTAAATGCCTAAATATAAGAAATTTTATTATTATTATTATTATTATTATTATTATTATTATTATTATTATTATTATTTTACGGTACCGGCTGTTGGGCTGAAAAAGGTTTAGAAGAAAACAAAAAAAAATCCAAAAAAAAAATTGCTAGATGAAAAAAAAATTAATGGTTTGTGTATTAAAATATACCTTATGAAAGTTCAAGGTGCGGCATGAATAATCCAATATAGTTTATGGTGCGGGATGACACTTTAGCCTATATTTAATCTCCATTCCAATTAGTTTGTTGTATGGTCGATTGAGTTTCGAGTTTCAAAATATGGCTTTTGCCTCTTCTTCTGATACTCCTTCACAATCAACTCAGAAATTGACTTTAAGGGTCCGTTTGGAAAGCAGAAAAATTACTTCGAGAAAATATTTTCTAGAAAATGAGTCAATTTTCGGAAAAGTATTTTCCTTTTCAGTGTTTGGTTGCGTTATGGAAAATTGTCTTTGTGTATTTGGTTCATTTTCTGGAAAATGAGTAGAATTATATAATTATATATTTTATTTAAAATATAAAATAATATAAAAATATATAAAATAATAATATTTATTATAAAATGAAAAGAAAAAGAAAAAAACAAAGGTCTGGCTCTTGCCATTAGTCATTAACAAATCAAAAATATATTTATTAACTATACTAAAATTAAAAGCCTTTCTCTGCTGCTCAACTTCGGCTTACACCGCCGGCCTTCGGCCGGAGCTCTAATGGAGCTTTGAACCGGCGGTTTTGGTCACCTTCTATGTTTGCTCTCGCTCCTCTTCCGCTCCGACCACCGTTGCAGCTCCGTCCGCCTCCGACCACCGCCACAGATCTTCTTCTTCTGTTTTCTCTCCCTTTAAATAAAATAATAGTAGGTAGGTATTGGAGTTTGTATTGGTAGTCTTGAACTCCCAACCCTACTTTGACTTTACCCACTTTTTATTTTCTCTATTATTGTGTTTTCCTCTCGTTAGTTTCACGAGCATTTTTCCTCTCGTTACTTTTACGAGCTTTTCATTTTCATTAGCATAAATCGTTTAGTTTGGTTTCGACAAGTGTTGATCTTATCTTGCGCGAGCAAAAAAGAATATAATGATGACGAAGACCCAGATCTTTGATGAAGCTTTAAGCTCCCTGAAGGAACATAGCTTCATAGTTATTAAACAGTCTGCGATTCAAGTTTTCTATACCATAGTTAGAAAAGTTGTTTCTATGTCTGACTGTAAGGAATGGTTTATTACCATTTCATTGATCATTGATGTAAACGTTTTATGTTATGAATTAATGGAATAGCTACATTTATCTTCAAAAAAAAACTATACACAATTATTACTAATCATTAATATAATAATTACAATCATAAATAATTAGATTAATTAAATAATTAAGAAATCATGAATATATTTGTTAAGTAGTATAGTTTGGGTGTTCAATCTTAATTGCAGTACACACAGATTTGAATTTTTCTTCAAAAATTATTTTCTAAAATTTAAATCCAACTATTTATATTTATTATATATATAAATTTGATTTATTGTAAGTGATTTAGGCTTTCATGGTTAACTTCACTTTGTATTTGCTTCCGTATTCTAACATATGTATTTGCTTCCATATTCTATGGTATTTTGATTTTTTTTAAATAACTAAGATTGAGCCTAAGTCTTAGGCTCATTCTCATTGTTGAAAAGTCAATCGAGCCTAACAGTTAGACTCTTTTCCCTTATTGGAGAACCAATCCAATTCCTCTCAGTTTTGGGAAACTATGTTTCCCACAGTCCACGGTCAGTAATTGACTCTGGATTCATGGTCAATGCAATTATTGAGTTGTCCGTCAATTCGTAATCAATTCACATACTTTGGTGCATACTAAATTGAATTGAAGCCTTTTCCAACTTTCTATGAAATTTCCTATTAGGCCTTCTCCAATAGTTAAGAATTCGGTGTAGTTTTTGAGAAGATTTTGTAAGTGTGATTAGGAAAGAGAAAGTGGGTGTTTGGTTATTGGCTTATCAGCCAAATTTTAGCTTATTTGATCAAGTTTAGCTTCTTTGACCTACCAATAAGCTATTTTGAAGTGTTTGGTAAATGACTTATTAATCTTGGCTTATTGGGCCAATAAGCTGAAAATTGAAAAGCTAATGAATGTAGCTTTTTCTATTAGCTTGTTGGGATTAATGAGTATATTTACTATTTTGTCCTTTGAAATCAATGGAATTTACTTATAAATGGGTGGTGGGTTTGTTATATTTAAAGGTTGAAATAATACAATACACGCATACCCTTAAATGTCATTTTACATTCAATCAGCCACTAGTAACCAGCTAATTTACCAAACAGTTTTTTATAACCAGCTAATACGTCCAGCTGGTCAAACCAGTTAACGCAATCAGTCATCAACTACTAGCTAAACCAACCAGCTATCAGCTATAAGCCATCAGCCATTTGCCAAACACCCCCAAAATGTGGTGGAGGTAAAAAAAAAAAAGAACAGAAAAAAACAAAACAAAACAAAACAAAACAACTGAAAAATAAATAAAAAATAAGGAATTACACGCCCAGGCGGGCACATGATTTGCGCCTCACGTGCGTGAGGCGCAAATTAAATGCCACAGTGGGCCCCATTAATTTATGTCAAAAGCCCAACATTTGATGGATAAAAACTTCTACAAATTTTACCCCTTTCCATTTGTATAAAACTCATGCATTAGTTTTTAGGCCTAAAACTTTGTGCCAATAACAACTAATGGTGAAGGCTTTAGATGACTTTAAAAAATGATGAATTGATTCCAAAATATATTCATCAAGTTGGAAATAAAAAGACATTAAAAAATTTTAGAAAAATTTTTGTTTCACATTGAAAGATAATAATGTGAGTATCAACTAACTTTTATTTAGTGATTGGCGCTTTGGATAAATGCTACTAAAAGGGATTTCAATAATTTCAAATCGTTGAAATGGTGGATCTGTCAAAATTACCAAACAAGACCAATAAAAGCATAGACTATTAATGCATATACGCTTTTTTTCTTTTTCTTTTTGACACTATAGAATATACTGTTAAAAATTCCACACATGTAAAGGGTGAAAATCTTGAGCTACTATACAATCGCCATTATTATGAGGAGTAAGGATCTAATAAACCACTGAACTACACATGAAATTGCAATTAGGTCATCAAACTAAAAAAACTACAATTGAATCCCTAAACAACGCAAAATCATGCAATTGAACTAAAAGTGGCATATTTACATGTTGTTGACTGACATAGCCGTTACCGAATTTTAAAAGAAAACTATTTTTTTAATTTTATTTTAATAATTTTACGTGTGTGAAAAGTAACTTGGGTATAGGCTAATACAAATATATATTTTTTACAAGTATAGACCGTAGAGTATATTGCGAAAATTTTTTTTTCTCTTGCACACACGTAAAAGGGGCAAACCATATTATGATTTTGACAATGTTCAAAGAAGTAATACAGTATTACATATATTCTTAATTTCAACTCTTATCTGTTTTTTACTCACTATTTATGTGAGGTGTTTTGAGAATACTATACAATCACCATTAGAGCATCCTTATCAATAGAAATATTTCGCAAGTTTTTTAAGACTTTTTGTAAGTGTGATTAGGAAAGAGAAAATAAGAGGGAAGGAAAAAAAATAAACAAATACGGAGTATGATTTAAAAAAAAAAAAAAAGAACTCTTGTCAGGCGAGGCGCGTGCTGCACGCGCCTGAGTGGGTGCTGTTGTGCCCTGAATGTGCATAGCAGGAAAAAAGTTATAAAATGCAATGTCAGAATTTACTTTGCCATTCTCTCTTATCAGTTGCTCCCCACCCATTCTCTCTCGTCTCCTCTCTCATGTCATGTAGGCTTCCATATGACAATAACTCCATTGGTATGAATGGCCTTATTGTGATTTGGAGAAATTTTCAGATATGGGACTCACATATCTATTAAACCACATGTGATAGCTACCCGTGGCTGTCACACCTATGCCCAGCAGGCGCGTGTTACAACCTACAAAGTTATTAATATTTTTTTTAAATCAAGTATATTTTGTTTTATTTTTTTATTTTCTTCTTTCTCACATTTTTTTTCTTCATAATCACACTTACAAAAATTTCTAAAAACTAAAAAACAATGTTTTAGGGTAAAATTTGCCTAATATGCCATCGCCATTATTATGATATATTTTGGACAATTTTCAAAGTGGGCGACCCAGTCACATATGCGTTTGATCGAGTTGTCAAAACTCAAAAGTAGGGGACCCACCTCACCTAATAATGCCGAAGAGAGTAAATTTCCAGTGTGATGATGACATTTTGTTTTCATTCTCAGATATTTCTTCTCCCAAATACTCATCAATTAGATATTCTTTCTCGTCTGGGCTTCAGCGACGGTAGATGAAGAGTAGTTTCCATTGCCCAGTTTGATCCATCTATTTGGAAATATGAATGAAGAATCAATTCTTTTGGTTTCATTTTTGTTTTTGGATTTGAAAATGGTGGCGTTCAGTACTGAAGCTTAGCTTGTTGGCAAATGGTTACAGAGGCCCAAGAGAAAATATAATCCATTCCATTCATCAGTGCCTAAATCCCCAATATATACTTTTTCAGGCATGTCAAGGGTTGACTCAGATGTCTTCTTGTAACTCTGTAATTTACTCTATCTGGTGTTTAATTAATTTAATTCTTTGTTGATTTCATATATTAATTTAATCTCCGATCCATTCCAATTAGTTTAATTTGCAGTATGGTGAAGTTGGAGGATATGGCTTCTGCCTCTTCTGCTACCCCTTCACAATCAACTCCCAAATTCACTTACGATGTTTTCTTGAGTTTTCGAGGGGAAGATACTCGCAAGAATTTTGTTGATCACCTTTACCATTGGCTGGAACAGAAAGGGCTCCACACCTTCAAAGATGACGAGCGGCTGGAGAAAGGACATTCTATTGCTCCCACTCTCCTACAAGCTATTCAACAATCAAGATTTGCAGTTGTCGTCTTTTCCAAAAATTATGCATCTTCAACCTGGTGTCTAGACGAACTTGCAAAAATCATGGAATGCAAACATAATCTAAACCAGGTTGTGGTGCCAATTTTCTACGACATAGAGCCTTCACATGTGCGCAAACAGACTGCAAGTTTTAAAGGAGCATTTGCCAAACATGAAGAGAATTTCAAAGATGATGAGGGCAAGGTGAAGGTTGAAAGGTGGAGGAAAGCTTTGACAGATGCAGGCAGTATTGCAGGGCACGATTTGCACGGTCATGAGTATAACGGGTTTGTTTTCTTTTATCATTTTACTCCCAAATTTTATTTTTATTTTAATCTTATTAACTATCACAGAGGAGTGGGAATATTGCCCCTCAATTTTAAAAAATGGTACATATATTGCACCTCCAGTGGTGTAAATATTGCACCACTAATAATTCAAGATGACATTGATAATTGACATATTATGAAGGGACAAAAATTACAATTTTCGCTAAATATAAATTGAAAGTAATGTATAGAGTTTCGTGAAAAACTACCAACTACTAGTTCAATGCCTTCTCAGATTTGAAACAGAGTGTATCAAAGCAGTCATTGCTGACATATCAAAACAACTGCCTCCACTTCAAACTGTCCAAAAAGGTTTAGTGGGATTAGAGTCACGCCTCGAAGAAATAAGAATGAAGTTGAAAGTGTGTGATGTAAATGTTAAGTTAATATTAGGGCTTTGGGGTATGGGCGGTATTGGAAAAACAACCATTGCAAGAGCGGCTTTTGAACGATTTTCTAGTGCATTTGAGGGCTCATGTTTTCTTGCTGATGTTAGAAAACATGGGATGGAAGCCTTGCAAAAGAAACTCCTATCAAAAGTTCTCAAGGAAAATTCAATTTATATAGATGATGTGGATGAAGGTTTTCAGATGATAAAGAAAAGGCTTGAATGGAAGAGAGTTTTAATTGTTCTTGATGATGTGGACCATGAGAATCAATTAAATAAATTGGTTGGAGACGGTGAATGGATTTGCAATGGTAGTAGAGTCATCATAACTACTAGAGACAAGCATTTATTCACTCAATTTAGCGTTGTTGTTGAACCTCATGAAGTAGAGAAATTGGATAAAGAAAAAGCTTTAGAACTATTTAGTTGGCATGCTTTTAAGAAAGAATCTCCAGAGAAAGGCTTTGAAGATTTGTGTACATCTTTTGTAGCTCATGCTAGTGGTCTTCCATTAGCCCTTAAAGTCTGGGGTTCTTTTCTACGTGGACAAACAAAGCAAAAAATGTGGGAAAACACACTAGAGAATATTAAAGACATCCCAGAAGGGGAAGTTATTGAAATGCTTAAGATAAGCTATGATAGATTGGGTGAGGAGTGCAAAAATGTATTTTTGGATATAGTATGCTTTTTTCGGCACGAGCACCGGTATATTGTAGAAGAAGTACTTAATTGTTGTAAATTACATCCTGTTACAAACATATCAGTGCTTATTGATAGATGTCTTCTATTTGAATCATCACGGGGATATATTCGTATGCATGATTTGATATATGAAATGGGGTTGAATATTGCAAGAAAAAAAGGGAGAAGGAGATGCCGGCTTGAAGACCTTGAGGAAGACCTTGATGAGGATGTAAGATACATTTATTGTGGCTTAATATCTTCCTAATAAGCTAATTAACATCAAGTGTTTTTTTTTTTAAATAATGTTATTTTGCATTGAATTAAAATGATTAATCATATTATTTTCTTGTTTTAGGAGCATAAGGTGGTGGTAGAAGGTCTTTTGCTTTCATTCGACTGTGATGAGGATATTAGCCCTTGTATTGACTCCTTCAAACAAATGACAAAATTGAAGATGCTCATTGTTAGATATCAAGAAGAACGCTATTTTTGTAGCTCAGAGTCTCATTTGAAAAGTATAGAAGCTTTGAAAGAGACAGGCATTACGAATTATCTCCCAAGGAGTTTGACGGTGCTAAAATTCCCATATTATCCATGGTCAAAGCTTTTTTTCCCAATGGTACGGTATTTGATACTTAACAAACTCTGCACTTTGTGTTAATATTTTTTTTACTTATTTAAGAGTTCAACCTTTTGTTTATCCTCAATCATCTCTTGCAGGAAATGAAGAAACTTACCTATTTGGATCTGAGCGCATCCGAATATTTGTCAGAAACCCCAAATTTTGCAAAGATGTCGAACTTGATGAATTTAAACCTTTCAGACTGTAAGAAATTAGAAACTATCCACCCATCAATTAAAAATCTTAAGAAACTTGTAAAATTGGATTTAAGTCTATGCAGCAACCTTGCAAAGTTTCCCAGCTTCAATCAAGTAAGTTTCATATATCAAGTTTCTCAATCTTGACAATTGAACTAAGATTTTTAAGAAATCAAGACAATACACTAAATCAAGAGGAGTTGGATTCATATGTTGAGATTATAGAACTTCCCTCATCCCCATAAAAACATGGCAATATATGTTAGTTATTTCCAAAAAGTTTTTAAATTTAAGAGTTACAAACAATTTGACTAAACTCATTCATCTTATGCAGGAAATGAAGAGCATTACGTATTTGGATCTTGAAAATTGTTGTTCTTTGTTAGAAACACCAAATTTTTCTATGATGCCGAACTTGAAGGAATTACGACTTTCAAAGTGTGAAAAATTGAAAGAGATCCATCCATCTTTTGGAAATCTTACGGAACTTGAGGAGTTGTATTTTGATGGTTGTAGAAACCTTGAAAAGCTTCCCAACATTAACAAGGTATTAATATCTCCATAATCTCAAGCATCAAAATTGCATAAAATTACAAAACATTTCATAAATTAAGGTAAGTAAAAAACATCTAATAAAGTAGCATATATTATATGTTGGGATTAGATCCGAGCACTCTCATGACGCGACAATGAAGCAATATGTGTTAATTATTTTTAAAATGTTATGTTAACTTAACTCATTTGAAGAGCATTACCCATTTCGTTCTAACATATTGTAGCTCTTTGTTAGAAACACCAAACTTTGTTATGATACCGAACTTGAGAGAATTATGACTTTCAAAGTGTGAGAAATTGAAAGAGATCAACACATCTTTTGAAAATCTTATGGAACTTGAGCTTTTTGTTTTTTTGATGGATGTAGTACTCTTGAAAAGCTTCCCAGCATTAACAAGGTATTAATATATCCAAAATATCAAGCATCAAAATTGCATAAAATTATAAAATATTTCAGAAATTAAGGCAAGTACACAACACCTAATAGAGTTGGATATATTATATGTTGGGATTATAGCACATCTCTCATCGATCCGACAACGAGGCAATACGTGTTAGTTATTTTTAAACAGTTTTATAAGTTAAGAAGATTGTATGGAATAATATCAAATATTAACTAAGCCTTAATAAAATAAATAAAATAATTATTTATTATATTTATTTAATAAGAAATTAATGCCCAAAACAATAAATGTTGGCTCCTAGGGCATACATGTCTAACAAATACAT
>CM008340.1:41790697-41804846 GCA_002525835.2 Ipomoea batatas | reverse complement strand
TGCAGGAAATGAAGAGCATTACGTATTTGGATCTTGATAATTGTTGTTCTTTGTTAGAAACTCCAAATTTTGCTATGATGCCGAATTTGAAGTATTTAGACCTTTCAAAGTGTAAGAAATTAAAAGAGATTCACCCATCTTTTGGAAATCTCACGGAACTTGAGGAGTTGTATATTGATGGATGTAGTAACCTTGAAAAGCTTCCCACCATTAACAAGGTATTAATATCTCCATAATCTCAAGCATCAAAATTGTATAAAATTACAAAACATTTCAGAAATTAAGGTAAGTGCATAACATCTAATAGGGTTGCGTATATTATTTGTTGGGATAGAAATACTTCTTTCATCGACCCGACAATGAGGCAATATATGTTAGTTATTTCTATAAAGTTTTTAAATTTAAGAGTTCCAAACAATTTGGCTAAACTCATTTTACTTATGCAGGAAATGAAGAGCATTATGTATTTGGATCTTGGAAATTGTTGTTCTTTGTTAGAAACCCCAAATTTTGCTATGATGCCGAACTTGAATGAATTACGACTTTCAAAGTGTGAGAAATTGAAAGAGATTCACCCATCTATTAAAAATCTTACGGAACTTGAGGAGTTGTATTTGGATGGATGTAGTACCCTTGAAAAGCTTCCCAACATTAATAAGGTAAAAATATCTCTATAATCTCAAGCATCAAAATTGCATAAAATTACAAAACATTTCAGAAATTAAGGTAAGTACACCACGTCTAATAGAGTTGCATATATTATAGGTTGAGATTTGTGTACTTATTATATGTTGAAGTAGGAATTATCTCAGGTATAATTATTTATTATTATGAAATGTAATTTATTTAAGGATAAATTTATCATATGGTGATAAGAAAAGAATCTACTTATTATACCACTTCATATGGTAAAGATTTTTAGCAAAAAAAGTTTTTGTTGCATGATCCATCATTTGATTTTAGTTGAATATATATATATACTAGTAAGTTGCCCGTGTGCTGCACGATATAAATTTTGGTAAAGATTTGTAAATGGTAAAGAATAAACATTGAAATTGAGAATGGAACAAAAGTAAAAAAGATTTGTTAATGGTAAAGAATAAACATTGAAATATAAGTTACATTTATTATTAAAAACAAACAATTGGAAAATTACAAATTATTAAAGATCTCATGATATAGAACATTAGTGGTTGTTGAAAAAGTTGTCCTTGAGTCATTTACAATATTGTTAATCCGAGATGCAGCAACGTACAACTGGTCATACACAAAAACCGATTTCTTTAGTAACAATCCTACATGTGACAATGTTTGACCCTGACTTTTGTTAATGGTCATTGCATATGATAACACCAAACGAAATTGTTTTCATTGAAACTTGAAGGGCAACCTTGGGTCTGAAGGTGACATTGACATTCGTGGATTCAAAACTTTTGTTCATTTGTTAGCACTAGTCATTATCTCGGCCTCAATAATACGGTCTGCTAACTTGGTGATTTTCAGTCTTGTACCATTACACAAACCAATAGTATGGTCAATATTTCTCATCAACATAACTGACGATCCAATTTTCAAAGTCAATGTATGATTTGGTAAACCTGAGACTCAAATCCCGTTCAAGAATTCAAGAGTGTGTACGTCACAAAGTATATAAATTTCTAATTGCTTCTTTTTATATCATGTAGATAAGAAAATTATAACTATAAACATTGTTGTTAATCCTACTATAAGTGTTTTTATTGTTTAATTGTTCTTATTGTTATAATATTTAATGAAGTGTCGCGTCTTGATTATGTAAGCTGATTGTTAACTATTTATGAAATTATATAGGAAGACAAACAATAATACACAATTGAATTTATTACTAAACAAGTTAACGAGCATGCTGAAGTCGTACCGTGACTTGATTTATTTTATTTTATGTTTTAATGTTATTATGTTTGCATTGTGGTGATATACTTATGTAGTTATATATATTAATTTTGTATTAGGTATATTTCTTAAAGTATTTAGAAATACTTATTAAAGTTTTCAAAAAGACATAATATGTAGGCTCTAAATAGACTTAAAGCATGACTTACTTTCAAACTTTTTTAATGACCAACATATTAAACAAGCTTTTAAAAATGCTTCAGGCCAATTGTAGGCTCAAGCTCGATCTTAACAAAAAGCCTACATACATGCTCATGCCCAGGTCCATGTTTTAAATTTTCAGGCACATGCTTAATTTTCTAAAGCTCGGTGCTTGGCTTGAGCAACTTCCATCCCTAGGTGGATATCATTACTCTTAAATGAATTTACATAGAAAACAAAGTTACTACTTGATGCTTTTGACTTAATTAAAATTTATTTTTTTTGTTTACATGTGTGCTTACATAGAAAACAAAGCCTATAATCTCGTTGATGATCTCCCAAACAGAGCCTAAGCCTTTGTGAATATTTTCATACATAGTGATCACACAACCAAAATGAGATAAATACTATGAATTTAGTGATGAATAAATATGTAGCAAAAGCGTGAAGGAATTAAGATGGCAAAATGTAATGCTAAACCTATATAAATCAAAGCAAAAAAAAGGAATTGAGTGATGTTGGAGTAAGTATGAAACATACCTTAGCTAGGTTGATGAAGATAGAGGTGGGTTTAGAGAAGTGGGTTTAATTTTGATAATATGAGATAAGAAATGGTCTGAGTTGTTGAATTTATGGAGTAGAGCAGAGAAAACATAGGCAAACTTGAACTAATCTCAGGTGTTTCTGAATTGAAACTCAGATGAAAAATTGGGTTGAAATTGGTTAGGTTGAGTCTTTCACCCAACTTTCGTTGTGATGAAGTCCTCTCCAAAGCAAATCAATAAAAGTTGTGCATCAATTATCAATAAGAGGAATTTATAATCCAATTCAAAGATAAAACACTAGATTAATTAATTATCCCCTTTATGCAATAATCATAAACCTAGCATCAAGAATAACAATAGAACCCTAATCCAAACCCAAAAACTAACTACTCATGCATCATAAAAGTAAACAAAGTAAAACAATAATAAATAATCATAAATACTGCAAGAAATCTTAAAATAAAGTAAATAAAGGGAAAATGAGAATTTTACTGATGATGAAGAACAAATCCAACTCCAATTCGAGATTCCAAGCTTGAAAATAATCTAATGGAAAACTAATCTAAACTATACTAGGGAAATCTAAAGAGAAAATGAAAAATAAACTAAAATTAACTAGGGTTGGGAACTCCTTAAATTGTAGAAAATTGCAGCATAAATAGGGGACAGATGGGCTTTGAGCCTATGAGGCAGCTTCTAATTCTTTTCCAATTCTTATTCTTGTTTCCTTTCCTTCCTTAGGTAATTTTCTTTTTTTCCAAAACTTGTCCAAAATGTTGCAAAATTCTTCCTGCTCCTTGTGGATAATTCAACCCTTTGGACAATATAACACACAAACAATTCTCAATTTCACTAGGATAAAGAAAATAAGCATCAAAACAACTAAAATAAGAGGTAAATTATTGTACAAAATAGTAGATATCATATACACCAACTACTGTACCAATATTACATTATGTAAAATTATATATATAGCCTCATCCTCCTCTGCCACTCTCTTCTTAGAGCTCTCCACACTTTCCTCTTCAATTTACTCAATTCATTCCATTTTAGAGCTTTTAACAACTTCTTTAGGTATCTCATCACACTTTTCTGAGCATTCAGCCCTTCTTCATGATCGGAGCTTTCAAGACTTTCTTCTTCGGAGCTTTCAACACTTTCTTCTTCAGAGCTTTCTACAATTTCTTCGTCAGAGCTTTCCATAATTTCTCCTTCAGAGCTTTCATTATTTGGCAATTCAACCTTGAAAAGTAATTGAAAATGAGAACAAGAATAAAAATAAATGAACACAAGGAATTTGAAGACAGAGAACTCATACTTTAAAGAAGAGTTAGAGAGAAACCTTAGTTCCAACAAGACGAACACCAAGTGCACAATCAGGCATTTTCTTAAACAATAACATGTTTGTAGAAGAAAACCGGTTTGTAGAAGCCACAAGAGAAGAAGTACAGCTATCTAACACAATTAATTTCATTGTTCCAATTTTTGCAAAACAATCTGGAACTTTTTTCAAATCCCAACAATATCTTAGGATTAAGCGCTCCAAAACTGGGAAATGATTAACATTTGCATTCCATTCTTTCAGATCTGAATGTGCAATAAGGAGTACCTTTAATACCCGAAACTCCCCATCTATTGGTTTCCACTTTGGACCATGAAAGGCAAAATCTTTCAATTTGAGCACCTCAAGCTTCTGCAACTTACCAATTACACCCAACTTTTTCCATGGAAGATAAGTTCGACAAAATGTCAATTTCTTAAGGTTTGATGGAAAAGCAGTAGGAAGGTAAAACCGCTCAACCCTTCCAATTTCAAATTTTAACTTCTCAAGTTGATGTAAATTGACAAATCTCTTAAGACAACTAGGCACCAATTTGCCTTCGATGTAAATCCCTAGTTCCTTCAAGTTTGGAACCATTCTAAAGTTTGGATTTTGGTTCGAGCTAGAAACTTTCAACCAATAAAGAGTTTGTAGATTTTCTCGAACCATGCTTGGGAGATATTGTGAACATCTCTTTTCAAGGCGCAAATGTCTCAACAGTGGCAAGTCCAAAATATTACTCTGTAGTTGCAAAGGATAATCTTCTATCCATGAACAGACAATGAGAGTTTGCAAATTTTGAAGCTTCAACAATCTAAACTTGTGAAGAGAACCTATAGTGTTTAAAGCCAAGTATCTCAAATGAATCAAATCTGTTATTCCACTAGGCATGCCATGTAAGTATTTAACCAAAGACAGATCCAGTACTGTTAGCACTTTCAAACACGAGTACACCAACCTGCATTTTGAAAAGTAGAACTCTTTGCCAAAGAAGAGAACGGAGTGGATTTTACTGTACCTATTTTTCCCACAACTGGCTTGAGTGAAAGGCCAATGACTTGATTGACAACTTATCCATCGACAAACTGATTGGAAATATGTTTTATTGATGATCTGAACAACGTTATCTGTTTCAGCCTCTCTCACACAAATCTCATGCAACCGATCATGAATTTTACACAACTTCATTTTGCCATCAATACTTACTTTGTCAACTTGAACTAGACTTCTGTTAATAAGATCAAGCAAGCAATTCTCTGCTACTTCCTCCAAGCTCTTATTTTTCTCTGGCTTTAAAAATCTTTCTGCAACCCATAAGTTGATTAATTTCTTAATAGGGATAGAACAATTGCTAGGAAAAACTCCAAAATAAAGAAAGCAAGCTTTTAATTGACTAGGCAAGTAATTATAGCTCAAAAAAAGTATTTTTGAAGTTTTGTCATCAGCCCAATCCATTCCATCCAATGTTTCTGCAACTTCTCTCCATACTTCTAATGATCCTTTGGTTGTTGCAAGAAATCTAGCTATCACAATAATTGCTAATGGTAATCCCTGGCATTGAGAAGAAATTTGACGCCCAAGTTGCTCTAGTACAGGGGTGCAAAAACATCTTCCCCCAAACACCTTCATAGAAAACAATTTCCAACTGTTCTCTAGATTTTGGAACTTCATTCTTTTTATGTCACAAAAATAACTTAAGTGTTCAGCCACATCAACTACCCGAGTAGTTATCATGATTGGATTTCTTTCATTAGAATTACGTGGAAAACATCTTTGGATAGCATACCAGACTTTGGTAGTCCATACATCATCTAAGAAAATTAGATACCTCTTACCCATCAAACTTCTACGTAGTTGCTCTTCTAGTTGATCTTCGTCCATGTTAGAGATTTCTCTAGTAATCGGCATAATACAACGTAATAAACCAATGAGCATCTCTTTAAGGTTATATTCTTTAGACACAACAACCCATGCTCGAGTTTCAAAGCAAGCAGTAATACGTTGATCTTGAAAGACTACTTCGGCTAATGTTGTCTTTCCAATGCCTCCTTCGCCCACTATTGAGATAATGTCTCGTTCTATGGACTCTGATTGAATGAGCATATGCACTATCTCTTCTACGTCTTCCTCGAATCCTACAATGATTTCATTCTCAGTATCAAAAGCATATTGCAAGCTACCCCCAACCATAGCATTCTCCTCCTTGAAATCATTTGTAGATGAACCAACATATGAAAAATCATTTGCATTTTCAGCCAAGATTCTTGATTCAATTTCCTCAATATCTCTTACTGCTTGTTCCAAGGTCATAGAAAGATTAGGAAATGCCCAAAATACTTACTTTCCCCCCCTATTAGCTACCTGATAATCTTGACGCAACACAGATTTTATTTCTCCTTCTATTTTAGCAGCTACGCGCCTGATGACAGTTTCCACACCACGCGGGCGATTGATTCTCTCCCCAGATTCCTCAAGAAAAGCTTGCAAAAAGCGGAGCTTGTGCAGCAACGACACAACAATTTCATTACCATTATGAATCGGAGATGGATTGAGTTGTAGAAGCTGTTGTTCTACCATATCTAGTAGTGAGGTTACGACAACAAAAGCCATTGAGCAACTCCAAAGTCTTCCTGAAACTCAAATCAGAGGTATTTGTCTCAATATTGAACAACTCCAAAGTCTTTCTAGATATGACAGAGATGGTTAGCTTTCATAACAGGAAACAAAAAAAATAATATAAGTATAGACTAATGGTTGGTGTCATATATTATTACCTAAAATAGTAAAATTATTTGGGAGAAAGTATGAAACATACTTTAGGTTGATGAAGATGGAGATGTAGTTACTGAATTGGGTTTGGGTAATATCAGATCAAAATCAAGAACTGTTAATGCGTTGAATTCATGAATTTGCTATGCTATTGGCACAACTGGATCTGCAATATCAAGAATATGACAATTATCATTTTTAAAGAACCTTGGAGTGAATGGCTGGTCTACACAACCAAGTCATTTTTAATTGAAAAAAAAAAAGAAACATTTTTGGTCCTTAGTTATTTGGTCTGCAATATCAAGAATATGGTCCCTTACTTTGAAATGTTGCAAAATATATCTTCATCTTTGCAAATCTGTCACTATTTTGGTCTTCTGGTGAGTGGAAACATCAAACATTTGACATTACTAAGGTTAAGATATCTTCATGAGTTGTTTTAGTAGTTCAGGAGTTTGGTTTTGGATAAAATAACTAAATCTAAAGAAAATAATCCTTATGTTTTGATAACTATCACAATCTTGTAAAGTGGATTATATATTTAACAATTTTTTACAGTGAATGATCAAAACAACTAGATGAAACTAATAAGTGAATTTTGTAACCCAGTCAAGTTTTAGTCCTTTTCTTCCAATCACAAATAAAATATAGCCCTCACGGCATTTGGTCAAGTGGATAAGCCTCACTTAACTTACTTTTGCCGGCAAGGTGGAGTTTGATTCCTGCGTTTACTTTCTCACGGATGTGAAGGCGGGTACTTAGGGTCCAAGATATAATCTGACAAAGCCATGAAACCAAGGGTTAGCAAAGAAAAAAATTAATAAATAAATGGCAGAAAAAAAATTAGCAAATGCCAGCTGCACATACAGCTGTCTAGCACTTGCACACATTTTAGTATTCTATTCATTGACTTTTGGCCTTTGCAACCACCTCTTTTGTTTTTTAATCTTTCATTTCATTTACAAAGATAATATATATATATATATATATATATATATATATATGTATATATATATATATATATATGCCAAAGACCTTGTGGTCAAACAGCCCTCAGTGGAGGCAGTGACTCTTTGTGCTTCAATAGGTACGAGATAGTATAAAATTAGCTGACAATTCTCAATAATATTCAGAGGGAAAATTGATGAGTAGGTTATGCTATATACTATATTAACAAAGAACTTATTAAGATATTTCCACTGGTTGTTTTAGTAGTTCAGGTGTTTGGTTTTGGATAAAATAACTAAATCTAAAGAATATAATCCTATGTTTTAACATGCCAGATGGCAAAAACTATTACAATCTTATAAAGTCGAGTATATATTTTGTAATTTTTAATAGTGAATGATCAAAATGACTAATGAAACTGATAAATGAACTTTGTAACCAAGTAAAGTTTTAGTCTTTTTCTTCCATTATCACAGATAAAATACAGCAAATGCCAACTGCACATGTGCCCTCATTTTAGTATTCTATTCTGCAACCAACTCTTCTGTTTTTCTAATCTTTCCTTTCATTTACAAAGGTAATGAGTATATATAGTTCAAGGAAAAGCTACAATGTCAGAATGTAAAAATATTGCATTCTCAACATAAACAACACTCAATAGACAACGGTTAAAAACCGTTGTCTATGAGCGTGACTTTTAACAACATTGATTTTAACCGTTGTCGTCTTTGCTATATAAGACAACGGTTAAAAAGTGTTACCTTTGCACGAGACTTATAACAATACTAATTTCAACCACAGAAATTTTATCTAAAAGACAATAATTTTTAACCGTTGTCTATGTGCATTTTTTCTTGTAGTAAATACTTATTAAAGTTTTCAAAAATACTTAACATGTAAGCTTTAAATAGGCACAAAGCAA
The DNA here is from genome assembly GCA_002525835.2 of Ipomoea batatas. Classification (NCBI taxonomy): domain Eukaryota; kingdom Viridiplantae; phylum Streptophyta; class Magnoliopsida; order Solanales; family Convolvulaceae; genus Ipomoea; species Ipomoea batatas. The sequence goes on along the minus strand of CM008340.1, from coordinate 41,796,268 downwards.
GACTTTACTTTGAAGCCTTTTTAATCGCAAATTATATCGTGGACCGTGGTCCACAATGCATTGTGGACCGCGGTCCCAAAACGACGTCGTTTTGATTAATGAAACAAACGGATGAATTCGCGCGACTCACTTTCTTTTCATATATACTGCACTTTCTTTTCAACACAACTGCAGTTTCCTTTCAACACAACTGCAGTTACTTTTTAATATAACTACAGTTGTATATTATCGAATGAAACTATAGTTATATCAAAAAGTAACTGCAGTTGTGTTGAAAAGAAAGTGCTGTATATATGAAAAGAAAGTGTTGTATATATGAAAAGAAACTGCAGTATATATGAAAAGAAAGTGAGTGGCCAAGTGCAGTATATATGAAAAGAAAGTGCAGTATATATGAAAAGAAACTGCAGTATATATGAAAAGAAAGTGAGTGGCGCGAATTCATCCGTATGTTTCATTAATCAAAACGACGTCGTTTTGGGGACCGCGGTCCACGATATAAGAACTGCTTTTTAATGGCCTACATATTAAACAGGCTTTAAAAAGGCTTTAGGCCTGGCCCGGAGACCAATTGTAGGCTCAGGCTTGAACCTAACAAAAAGCCTGCATACAGGCCCAGACATTAGATTTTCGTAACAGGCTAAAACCTAACTTTCTAAAACTCGGCTTGAACTATTTCCATACCTAGGTGGATATAGTTATTCTTAAATGAATTTACATAGAAAAAAAGTCACTACTTGATGCTTTTGACTTAAAATATGTTTTTTAACATGTGTGCTTTGGAAGGAAACTGTTGAATTTACATACGGTTAATTTGAACAGCTATTTGAGACAGACGAGGGACTAAAATATCACTAAACAAACAATTTAGAGAGTAAATGAGATCACATGTATAATGAAAGACTAAAATGACCGCTCTAAGAGCTATCATTCCACCACCATCCCAATTTGACCATGACCGCTCTTACCACTATAATCTCGCTGATCTCCCAAACAGTAGCAAAAGCGTAAAGGAATTAAGATGGGAAAATATAATTAATGCTAAAGCTATATACATCAAAGCAAAAAAAAAGGAATTGAGTGATGTTGGAGAAAGTATGAAGCATACCTTAACTTTTTGAATTAGGTTTGGGTAATGTCAGATGAGAGATGGTCTGAGTTGTTGAATTTATGAATTGAAGTAGAGCACAGAAAATATATGGCAACTTGAACTACTCTCAGAGTCTCAGAGTCTCAGGTCTGTTGGAATTGAGTGAGAGAGCAGAGGGATGAAATGAGTATAGCAGAGAGGATGAGAGTTGAGAGAGATGAGAGATCTGATGAATTATTGAATGATGTTGGATTTTTATTTTTAAAAATAATAAAATTTAAATTTCAAGGAAGATTCGGTGTTGAATTGCTTGATTGATGAGAAAAATTTTGTTTTGTTTTTTTTTTTTCTTTTCTTTTACCGCAAGCTTTGAATACAAATAATAAGAAATGTTTGGTGTTCAATTGAGAAGAAGTAGTAGTCATGATATACATATTTTATGCCAAATTGCCAATTTTCTATCAGAATTTGTTTACTTTCCTCCTCCTAGTTTGGCTTTAAGCCATTCTTTTTATATACTTTATGTCACCTTTAATTAGTTGTTGTAACAACCACCTTTTGGACACTAAATATATAGTCCTTGAGACAACAAACCATTCAACATTATTGTTTAAGTTTAAGTTATATATTATCTTATTTATATTGGTCCACTCATTTAGAGAAGTAATTTGGATTATGATAAACACTCATCAAATCCGCCTTATTCAGCAATGATGAACTTATGAACTTCAGCCAGGAACATAGAAGCTGAAAGATAAAATAATGTTCAAATTCAACTGCAACATATCTCGAATAACCTCCTTTTGATCTCTTGGGACAATTTATTGTACTCATATTTCAAAATAAGGGACAATTTATATTTTTGAAATAAGGGACAATTTATATACTACGGAAAGTGTATATGAAATTAATGATGAATTGATAGGCTGCTTAGCTTGTATCCTTACAATAAAAATGTTGCAGAGAATGATATTATGTTAAAATAAGGATTATTTCCAGTTTTAGTCCCTCAACATTCAACAAGTCGACCTTTGGGGTTATCAACTACAAAATAATCACATTTAATACCTAATGACTCTAAAAAGTAAAAACTTACCACTTTTAGTCCATCCAATGTGAACAAAATTAATTACTTTCTCAACCTACTAAAAGACATCGCCTCGATCTACTAAGGCTCGAATCCACAACCTCCCTATGGGAATGTAACTTGGTGCCACTAGACCACAAGGTCTTGACTAATTAATGTGTGATGATTAAGCGTAAATAAATTTTATAGTAACGAGTATTTTTTTCCATACCTCCTTCTATAGTACCAACTACCCCAAGAAAACTATTCCATACAAGCTTTCAATTAATACAAATAATAAGAAATGTCTGGTGTTCAATTGCGAAGAAGAAGTGGTAGTCATTATATAATTGATTTATGCCAACTTGCCAAACAATTTTCTATCACAATTCGTTTACTTTCCTAGCTTGGCTATATACCTTTCTTCTATATACTTTTTGTCACTTTTAATTAGTTGGTGTAACAACCACCTTTTGAGCAGCAAAATAGTCATTGAGACAACGAAAATATTCAACATTATATTATTGAATTGAACACTGGACAATGCATATCTGCAGATTTTTGAATATATGGGAGAAGTTTATATTCTAAAACATTTCAATATGCTGTAAAAAAAATACTGAATTGAACAGTGGATTGTTACAACTTAGCCATGGTGTCATTGGAGCCAAAAAACATCATAGCACACAGACTGGAGAACTTATTCGGCAATAAACTTCAGCCATTAATTGAAATTACAATGCACGTTGAAACATAAACTGAAGTTCAAATTCAATTGCAACACATCAGAGTAGCCTTTCCTCACTCACTGCACTTTCTTCTTCAAAGCATTCACCATAATAACTTCTTCACATATTTCATCACAATCTATTAATCAGCTTTAAACATTTCTTCTTTAGAGCTTCTGACAAGCTCTTCTTTAGAGGTTTCAACACTTTTTTCTTCAGAGCTTTCAACACTTTCTTCTTCATAGCTTTCAATAATAGGTAATTCAACCTTGAAAAGTAATTGAAAATGAGTAAAAAAATCAAATAATTAATTAATACATGGAATTAGAATGCAGAAAACTAATATTTTGAAATAATGAACAAGAATTAGAGAGAAACCTTAGTTTCAACTTTACGAACACGAAGTAGACAATCTGCCTTTCCCTTAATGCTTTTCTTTTTGCAGAAGAAATCTGCATTGCGGAAGTCACAAGAGAAGAATAGCAGCATTCTAATACAATTAAATTCAGTGTTGTAATTTTTGCAAAATTAATTGGAACTTGTTTCAATTCCCAGCAATAACTTAAGACAAGGCGCTCCAAAACTGGGAAATTATTAGAACTTGCATTCCAATGTTCGAGATTTGAACGTGAAATAAGAAGTGCCTTTAATTCCCGAAAGCCCTGCTTTGATGGTTTCCATGTTGGGCCACAAAAGGCAAAATCTTTTAGTTTAACCACCTCAAGGTGCGGCAGCTCGCCAATTGTGTCCATCTCCTTCCATGGTAGATAAGTATAACCAAGTGTCAACTCCTTAAGGTTTGGTGGAAAACCTGTTGGTAGATAAAAACGTTCAACCCTTCCTACTTCAAACTTTAAACTTCTTAAGTAGATGTAAATGCACGAGGCTACCTAGATGGCTAGGCGCCAATTGGCCTTCAATGTAAATCCCAAGTTCCATTAGGTTTGGAACCATCCTGAAGTTTGGTTTTTCGTCGGAGCTAGCAACTTTCAACCAATAAAGAGTTTGTAGATCATTTTTGACTAAGCAAGGGAGAAACTGTGAACATCTCTTGTCAACATGCAAATACCTCAATTGTGGCAAATCCAAAATATCACATGGCAGTTGCAAAGGACATTTTTCCATCCATGAAGTAACTATGAGAGTTAACAAATTCTTAAGCTTGAAAAATCGAAAATCGTAAAGAGAACCAATGGTATTTAAAGCCAAGTATCTCAAATGAACCAAGTCTGTTATTTCATGATGCATGCCTTGTGAGCATTTAACTAATGATAAATCCAACTACAGTTACATTTCGATATAACTACAGTTTCATTCGATAATATAAAACACAAATGTGAAACTGTTATTCAGTATCAGTTCATATACACTGCAGTTACATTTCAACACAACTACAGTTACATTTCGATATAACTACAGTTTCATTCGATAATATCAAAACAAATGTAAGGCAGTATCTTTTGAGATGAACTATAGTGTCAATTACGGGCTCCGTCTCCTACTTACTGAAACGACGTCGTTTTGGGACCACGGTCCACAATGTCCACGATATAAGAACTGCACTGAGGTTCAAACTTATGACCATCCATTTGGATGATAATTGAGATGCCATCACACTACATGGTAGTTGACCATATATATATATATACATACATATATATATATATATATATATATATATATATATATACATACAACTGACCCTATTACATTGTAGTATATGTTCATCAATACTTTCTCAACTTATTGAAGCACAAATAGTCAATATCGTCTCCACTGAGACTGGATCACATGACCTCCCAATCTCCCATATAAGAGGGTCACTACATGCCATATGAGCACAAGGTATTTGACAAACATGAAATATTTAGTTCATCGTAAAAAAAAAAAGTAATTAAAGTAAAGAGGTTTTTTGTTTTTTTTGTTTGTTTTTGTTTTGTTTTTGTTTTGTTTTTGTTTTTTTGCATAGGGATCCTGCAGTACCAACTACCCCAAGAAAACAAGAAAAAAAAAGTAAAAAAAGTAAATAAATAAATAAAATATTGATGGTGGAAACTGGAAAGGTCTACAATCTACATTTAATAGTGTGAAGTTTTTAAGAGATTTTGCAATTGTGATTAGGAAAGAGAATTTGAGAGTTGAGAAAAAATAAAACAAAATAAAAAAATTTAGAAAAAGAAAAAGAAAAAAAAAATAGATTTACTAGCCAAGTGCACCGTGCACGTGCCCATCCACCTAGACGCGAGAGTTGCGCCTCACGCAGCGTGAGGCGCATCTCTTCTATCAAGGTGAGCCCCATTTCAACGGCCAAAAACCCCAAATTTGTAGGGCTTCTTCACTTTTCTCTCTCTTCACAGTCTCTCCTCCACCTAATCTATTTTTTTCTTAAAATTTTTGCAAAATACACAAAAGGTGAGGGCCTAACAACCAAGTCGATCAAAAGTCAACTGTTGGTATCTTTAAATTTTTATTTTTAAAAGAAAAAACTTTAAATTTAAAGGAAGATTCCATGTTGAATGGCTTGATTGATGAGAAACATTTTGTTTTTGTTTTGTTTTGTTTTGTTTTTTCTTTTTCTTTTACCGCAAGCTTTGAATACAAATAATAAGACATGTTTGGTGTTGAATTGGGCAGTAGCTAGTAGTAGTCATGACATAATTTATGCCAATTTTCTATCTGAATTTGTT
>CM008340.1:41766542-41783686 GCA_002525835.2 Ipomoea batatas | reverse complement strand
ATACTTTCGTTGTTGATTATTGGCTTCGTTGGATGAGTCTTGGTTTATGATTCGTTCAGTTTATTGTTGTTGAGTATCCGTTTTGAACTATTGAACAGTTTGTTGGTGTTTATATTCTATATGGGTGTGTAAACCTATTTACAAGCTTATGTATATCTATACTTCCTTGCGGGTGTGAATGGTGGTTGCTTAGCAGTCTTTTCCTAATGGTTCTTTGCGTGTTTTCCAGGTATGGAGTAAGTCTGAGCGCGAGCGCGTTAGAGCCTACCTTGTGACGATGCTTAGACTTAGTTTATGTGTTTAGACTTTGGTTTTCCGGCCTGTGTGCCATTGGAGATTTTTATATACTCTCACTACAAGAAAAATCGTGAATCGCGACGGAAGCTATTCCGTCGCAATATAGCAATGGATATTGCGACGGAATAGTTTCCGTTGCAATTTAACGACGGAATTCGCGACGGAATTTAATTCCGTCGCGAAATTTGGCGCAAAGTGAAAATAAAATCCGCGAAATCTTGGCGGGACAATATTCACGACGGAATTGGCGACGAATGTAAGTTGCGTTGTCTATTTAGCGACGGAAAAGGCGATGGATTTACTTTGTGTCGCGAAATAGCGATGAAAATAGCGATGGATCTTATTCCGTCGCGAATAGAAAGAATTTTTTTACAAATCAATAAATATTGCGACGGAACTAACGACGGAATTTATTCCGTCGCAATTTCTTTTAAAATTTTATTTCCCTCTACCTCTAAACGGTGTCTTTTAGTTGTTACAAATAAAATCAAATAGATTAAAAATTAAAAATTATAATAAAAACCCTAGCCTAAGACACTTAGTTGTTAATTCCTCCAATTCAACCCCCAGCCTGGGAGACGTCGCGCCTTCGCCGCCGCAGCCGAACGCCTTCGCCATTGCAGCAGAATGTCGTCGCCATCACCGCAGAACGCCATCCCTGCAGAACACCATCCCCATCGCTGCAGAACGTCGTCGCCGTCGCCGTCGCCATCGCCATCGAAGCCTCCCAATCGCTCTGCCTCACGCCATCTCTGTCGTCTCTGCCTCTCTCAGCCTCCCAATCGCTCTGCCTCTGTCGCTCTGTGACTTCCAGGTAATTCCTCCTTTCTCAAATAGTTCGTAATTTTCCCAATCATTTCAGCTTTATGGTAATGTTGATGTTGATTATGCATTCTGGTATCATGGTATTCTTCTTTAAAATAAAAGAAGCTAAATTGGCAAAAACTGATTTTACCACATACGGAGTATTTTTTTTTTTTTGGTAAATTTACAGGGTCTTTCTCTCCGTCCGTTTAACGGTCCGGGGTCCACCCACGTTCGCTCCTGGAGGCACGGGAGCTGGCCCAAGGGGAATCGTCACTTGTGGGAATTGAACTCGGGTTCTCCCGAAATTCCTCCCCACAAAGAGAGCTCACTTGCCACTTGAGCTACCCCATTGGGTTAATTCTACCACATATTAGTATATCATAACTTTACATAGTTAACAATTATGAAAAGTCACTCATTATCTATATCTATAGTAATTTAGTACAAAAAAATGATCTATGGATTTAGCAGATAAGGTTCCCCAGCAATCTGATAAATAAAACTATGAATTCTAACTAATCTAGAACAATATATACTATTATATCAATTTGTTTATGAATTTCAAATCTGTTTGGCACCATTGTCATCTTGGGCTACCTCCAATGTTGAGGAGGTGACTTCAACTGGACCAGGCATCCGCGTTTCCAGCTTTATGTAAGCATGAAACTTAAGGTTGGGGCATAGAGAAGCTGATATTAAGAATAGGTGTGTAATTATTATATCCATGAGTATCGCAATTATAGAGGAATTAAGAACCATTGTCCTTAACTTAGTTGGAAACTTTAGAATGAAGTTGCATGAGTTAAATCTCCTCTCTTCAATGCAGGTTTACTCTGCCACCATTTCTGACATTGAAAAACTTTGAAGGATTGGACCTTGGCAAGATGGATAAAGTGAGTGGGGATATAACATACTTCTATTACTTGATAAAATTCTGTAAGTTTGATTAAGTTAACATTTTAACTTGTTTTCTTATTTTAGGCTGATGATTCTGGATTAGCCTCCTATGTCGCTGGTCAAATTGATCGTACTTTGAGTTGGAAGGTATACCAAAACTGTAACATTTCATGTGCATTGGCATATGCGCATAGCTTGTAGCACCTCATCTTATGTTCTTATTTCACTTATTGTTTACGTGTTTATATGTTGTTGTCATTTCTTGATAATCTTGAAGACCACAGAAGATTTGTCTAGAGTCTAGAGATTGAACCTTTTTGGCTGGAATCTGCCATAGCTTGGATTATTAATTTATTATTAACAGTGTTTAAAAATTCCCATGGTGTGAGATGGCACTTTAGCCTAATTTCTAAGGATAGTATTGTAGTTAGGATAGAGGTAGGTTTGGTAAACTACTTGTACTTTCTAAGTGGTTGTTTAGACATTTGGTGGTTCTTTTATCTGGCCTTCTTCCAAACCCAAAATTAGAAACATCAGAACTGTCAATAAGGTCTGCATTTCAGATTTTTTTTAGTCATGTTCAAGATTAGGATTATGCACTACCAAAATTAGAAAATTGAATGCTTGCTTTTGGATAGATGTTGGGGATGCAACACTCTTAACAGAAAGAATTATATATACTGTTAATATATATAAAATATATATGTTATGATGTTATAATATATACTGTTAATATATATAAAATATATTTGTGATGAAAGTTTTGTTAAGTTGGCAAAGAAAAATTTGCTATCTTGATCTTGCATCAGTTTTCAAAACTTCAGCTGGTGAAAAATTAGTTACAGCTCAAGCTAATTTAATTCTTTTTCAATTGAGTCATGTCATGTACTTCAGTTTCAGTTTACGATATTATGTTGCTTGCTATATATAAATATTCAATGATTGGACTTCATCAAACAGGATAAGCCAAGAAATCATTTAGATAGACATCGCTTAGATTCTAAAGGCCAACGTGAAGGGAAGCTTATAGCTATGGATTACAGGTATAGTATGATTAGTATCTGATTCTTATACTTTTCTGCATTCTGTTTATCATACTTGTGTAATTTTTGCAGCAATTATATCAGCTTTGTGGCATTTGTGATGGAGGATTGAGTTTTACTTGAACTTTAAAAATGTAAAGAAAATGAATAGTTCATTCAGTCAAAGCTTTGAATTGATCTTTTGTTCTTCTCAGAGTAAACTAAAAAGAAAAGACATTGACATAGATGAACTTATATATGAGGTTTCAACACAGTAACTGTGTTCTCTGCAATTGAGTTATACAGAGTTAGTGACCTGATTGGGTCCCTACTGTTTGGCTTTGTTGTTTCAGGAGATAAAGCCAATTGGTAAAAGGCTGGCAAACCTAGAGGATTGCTTTCTAACAGTTGGATCGGTGCACCCTGAGGATTTGTTTGTGTTCCTTCTCAATGTAGGTTCTATTCCATACTTGAATTAGTTTATGGATCTAGTTACTAAGATTTTGAAATTTTTTTATTATAAATCTCTTATTATTCCAATTTTAAAATGCATCCTAAACCATACAGGTTGAGTTAGGTTTGGTATTCTTTGTTTAACAATCAAACTTACTAAGTGTTTGTTTAATTTTACAGCCTCTTCCTTTAAAGCAGCTTATAGAGGAATTAAGTGCCTCAAAACGGTTTGAAGATGATGAAATACATATACTCTTCACTTACATTATGTATATTCCTCCCCCTAAGGTTAGTATATCAAAATTTCTCTCTGCAAGATTTCTGTAGTAAATATTTACAACTAAATGCGTGTTTAAAATTAAGAGAACAAAGGAATGTGATGACCTTGAGACGGCCTTGTGCTACAAAATTAGAAGTAGCAATTCTAATCATTGTGATTGTGTTTTATTGGGTCACAATGGAGAAACATTCATAGCTGAAAAAGACAAAGAAATTCATTTAAATTCCTTAACAAGTATGAGTTTGGGAGTGACCGAAGGTGCATGGTTAAATTTCTCTTGAAGATAGTTTGATGGTTCTTCTAGTGCACTGGTGCAGACTATAGTAATATAGTGCTGCTGTTTATTAAGCAATAGTGAGAAACAGAGCTAGTAATTTATTCACATCCACCAGTATTACTAATTATGAAGTATAATGGAACTTGCTTTCCCTCCTTTTCCATTTACGATTCAATGTAGCTGGTTCATGGTTAGGAAGGAGAAACATCTCTATTCGTTAAAATAAATGATTGTTATCACCTGTGTTATGAATGGATCATCATTGTTGTTTGATAATGCAGTGGTTATACTTGTCCCAACAAGAGAGTTAGCACTTCAAAGATCTCAAGTTTGTAAGGGCATTAGGCAAGCACTTGAAGATACAGGTAATGGTCAGTATAGGAGGAACAAGTTTGAAAGATGATATCATGCGTTTGTATCAACCCGTCCATTCTTCTCTTTTGTAGCTTTCAATTATTTTTAGTTTGGAACTATAAATTTGTAGTTTAGAGTAAAGTACCGTAAACCGTAAAATTGTAAAGTGTTTGTATTTTTCATAGTGTTTGTATTGAGAGTTGTTACCGTGTAAAAAGGAATATTATTGCTTTTTTTTTTTGTTTTTTTTTTTAAATTTTTTAAAGGGTACCCGCGTCTGTTGTACAAAGAACAGACGCGGATACCCTATTTTTTTTTTAAATATTTCCTTACCAAATTGCGACGGAATTGCAACAGAATTATTCCGTCGCAGTATTTCGCGACGGAATAATTCCGTCGCGATTCCGTCGCCATATCTCGCGACGGAATTTTTCCGTCGCAAACGAAGATACGACAAGCCGATAGGCGACAGAACGAATTCCGTCGCAATTCCGTCGCAAAACCAGTTTCGCGACGGAATTTGGCTGTTTTGCGACGGAATTTTTCCGTCGAAATCGCGATTTTTCTTGTAGTGTCTTGACTAGTGGTTGGATATTGTTGAACATGATTTGAGGATTTATTTATGCATGACAGTTCAGTTCAGTTCTTATGGTTAGCCTGTGCATCTAGGCTGTGTTTTCTTACCTAGATGTGGCATGATGCCCCTTAAGTTTTAAATTCGCTTTCGCTATGTTATGTTTTTAGTTGAGATAGGCAGCTGTGTTGTTGAGTTTTATCTATCTCAGCTTGTGTAAAGGTTGGGGTGTCACACACATTTTCTTTTTCTTCCTTCTTTCTATCAATGATCTCCGCCTTGGGATGGAGGGTGGAAATGGTACATGAATTGAGCTTGAACCTCATCAATTACTAGGCCTTGCCTTTCCACGGCCTCCCTTTATCTAGCAATCTCTTCCCCGTGTTGTGTAAGTGTGTCTCCATGGGTGCGAAGGAGTGTCATTTGCTCTTGATGAAGGTGATATTGGAAAGTTCTCATGCTCTCCCAACCATTGACATTCGGCATCCCTTGCGGCACGGTTTTGCCTCCTTTTTCCTCTTCATTCTCATCCTCCCAAGGTACATCATCACCCCCTCTCTTGAGCTTAACTTGATCCAAATCCTCGAAAATAATAGGCTCCATTATAGCAATCACCTTCTCGGTCCTCAATTTTCCTTCAAGCCCCAAGCCACGAAACAATTCGGTCACTAAGGGTCTGATGAAAACACTTTACACATTGGTTTTTCTTTGAGAAGCTAGCCACTTCCTAACTTGCATGCCCATGTTGATGGATTTGTTGTTCTCCATACTCCACAAGTGAAAGAGATCCGCGCAGTAGGCTTTGTTCAAATATGTTGTCCTTCTAGAGAAATTGATTGCCAAAGCAAGCCTTACCGCCTTGTGGTGGTTACTTTTGATGTTCGCGACATGCAAGTTGCTTGAGTTGTACTCGGAATTGCCCAAAAGTTCCTTCCAATAGTCTCTTGCTTCTTGCTCTGTATAGAAATTGGGTCGGTAATTGACAAGATGATAATATGGGGTGAGTGGAATGTATAGATGGTGTGGAAGTGGTAAAACAAAGAGTCATAAACTCCCCAAGTGTCGTGTCTCTCGCGGATGGCAAATTGGAGAATATACGGATTTTTTATCTTGAGTTGTTTGGATAATACTAAGGTCACACATGTAGAGGTTGTTGGATTGAAGTAGTAAAGGTGCAAAGGTTGATAAGATTGAAGGTAAGTAAAGGTAAATAAAACGGGATGGGGGCTAGAGTATCGTGGAGATTGGTTTGGAGCATGTGGTAGAGGATTGATTTCCATTGAGTCATGGTTGAAGGAGCTTGGAACATTGTCCTGAGTGGCGTCACACTCAAGCTCCCAATCCTCAGTCGCTTGGGGAATTTTATCAAACACTTTGTCTACAAGTTCCCTCCGGATCTCATCTTCTCAGATTGAGAGCGGGAGATGTGGGTAGTGGGCTACATCTCTTTGTGATATCTCGCCAAAGAGATGATCCTAAGCTCTTGAAGAGATCGGGGCCCTCGATCTAGCAAGTTCATACTAAACATACACACAATTTCAACATTCCCCAAAGAAATCAAACTCATTCATCAAATTAGATCATAAATACCAAATCTCCATTCAATCTAGCCCCTATCCTAGGGATTAGCCTCTCATGGGCTTTAACAACATCAAAGCATTAAAATAGAAAAGCATATCTACAAGATCAAGACAAAAAGTAAATCACTTTTAAGGAAAAGGAAAAGTAAGAGAAATCCAAAGAGAAGACAAGTTTTAAAATGCAAGAAGTTACCCAAAGGATCTCAAGACTATGGAGATCCAAGTCTTCTTCCCCCCAAGGAGCTCTTCTTCCTCCTCCTAATCCTATCTAACCCTAACCTAAAGAGAGAAGTGAAAAATTGACAAAAGGCCCCCCTCTCCTAGCTGAAATGTCCCTTAAATACTAAAACATCGCGCAGGATTCTGGTGCCACCCCACGCCTGCTCACACGCGTGTGGTTGGCGTGGACGGTTACTGGAATATTTCCACGCCAGCTCACACGCGTGGTGGTGCTCGTGGGCGTGGTTTTATTCGTTCTCTTTCCTTTCGTTGTTTCCGGTTTGGTCTTTGTGTGCTCCCGTGTGGTTTGATTCTTTCTTTTACTGGTTTTTGCTTTCTTTTAGTTGATTTCAGCCTTCATACCTGTGGGAATTCTTCAAAACACTCCACACAGAACTCATTTGCAATTTGTTAGTAAAATAGCATGTAAACACGTAATTGCATTCCTTAAGACTTTGTTTTGGCAAGAAATCAACTTAATAAGTTCTAGATAATTAGGTACTTTTGGCGTCTATCAGTAATTGCGAAAGGCGGGACTCTCCATCTCCTCTTGGGTGTAGATACCCAAGGTCTTGGGCAATCCATTCAAAGAGAAATTGTACTTCTTGTTAAACAATATGAACGAAACGGATGGCTTGTTATCATCGGGTTCCTTCTTGATTTCCAAGGTGGTTAGGACTTCGTACGTGATCGGGGAGTAGGTATGTCCCCTCCAACCAAAGATTGTGCGCCATTGAGGATGTATGACCATGTCCTCAACCGCCCTCCTACAATCGAACTCCTCCAAGACGGGGTAGTCAAAGTACTTGCCCCCAATCAACTTCAATGTCTTCAAGTGATCCACATGTGCCAATTGTTCGGGGATCAATCTTCTTAGCTCTCTAGTCCCCAATATCGAATCATCCACCGGTGCTTGAACGTTGGCTCCCACCGGGCATGACTTGAGTTTGCATTGTCAAATTTCCTTTTCTTTGCCACTTCTTTTGATCTCCCCATGGTTCCTACAAAGTCTCAAGACAAGAATTTTCTCCATGAAATACAATGATTAACAATCAAAACACTCTTTTCTCTCTCTTTTTTCTTTTTCTTATTTTTCGAATTTCTCTCTATTTTTTCTTCTTTTTTTTTTTCAAAAATTTAGCATGATTTCCCCTCAAATTTCATCAATCCACACTCACAAAGTCATTACCATTCAACATATGATCAACCATGCAATTAAGAATCAAGAATATGCAATTTCAATTCATGGTCAACAATTCAAAAAGTCAACTTCATCTTCTTCCCCAATTCAAGACTAGGCTTGAAGAGTGTGAGTGGAATTTTATCAAGAACGTGTGTGTAACATCAAATTCCTTCCACAAATAAGCATAAAAACATGTTTTCAACCAATTTCCATCATCAATTTCAATCAATTTGCATGCTTATCATCAAACCCATATGCAAGATTTCTCAATTTCAAAATTAAGGTTCTTCAATCATTGCAATCATCACAAGATATTTAAATTAATCACAAAAATTCAACAAAACATTGTTCTAAGGTGCAAAACTAACCATTATTCACAAGTTTCAACCATCAATTTGTATAGATAATGTAGAATCAATATCAAGAATTTGGAGAGAAAAAGCTTCATAAACATGGCTAAGGAAGAATTGAGATTGAAGCGTTTACCTTTTGAAGATGTTTCTTTGGAAGATTAGGGTTTGATTTTTGCTCAAAGATTGAAGAAAAACTAAGCAAGGGAGCAATACCTTCGTGGAGACTGAATGTTGTTCGTGTTTATGGAGAGAATGCGAAGGAAGGGGTGTTTAAATAGGCCAAAATCACAAACCCTTGTTCTGATGCAATTCCACGAGCAAGTCCACGACGTGGACTGGCTCGTGGAAGTTTTTGTTTTTGTCCACGTTTTCTTCAGCTCATAGATTTCTGGCGTGGTTTTTTCTAGAAATTATCCACAAATTTTCCATGATCATGGACATTAACGTAGGAGTTTCTAGAAAATTTCCACGAGCTAGTCCACGACGTGGACTGGCTCGTGGAGATGAAACAGAAACTACCTAGTTTTTTCCTCTATTTTCTTCTCCACTTTTGACCAATTTTTACACAAATTTTTTAAAAAAATATCCACACAACACCTGCAAATTAGTTCCAAAAGGTCCCAAGAAAAAAAAACTAACAAAAACACACTAAAAAACAAGAACAAATATACACAAGATAGCCTTGGGTGTCTGCCAAGAAGCGCCACGTTTAATGTTCTTGGCTAGACTCAACTTTCTTTCCATCAACCATTCAAATCAACCTTTGGGCGAAAACATTTAGGGATCCAAGTGTTTTTCCACATCAATCTATCCATTTCCCACTTTGGTTTAGTCTTGGTTTTCACCTTGACCATTTCTTTAGAAGTGCAAACCCCCTCTTTCACAAAAGTAGGCATTTCAACATTGGCTCTATTCCCATTGAACCAAAGAGTTATCTCACCCGTGCCAACATCAATGATGGCACAGCAAGTTGCCACAAATAGCCTCCCAAGTATCAACGGGGCATTTAAATCCTTTTCACCCATGTCACATACCACAAAATCTACCAGCACAATGAATTCTCCAACCTTCACCAACACATCCTCCGTAATGCCCTTAGGATACCGAATGGTCCCATCGGCAAGACGGAGAGTAAGTCAGGTTGGACTCAAGTAAGGCAATTTCAAATTATCAAAAACACATGTTGGCATAAGATTGATTAAAGCTCCGAGATCTGCCAAAGCGTTGTTAAATTTCATGTCCCTGATGGCACATGGAACAACAAACGCTCCGGGGTCACCCTTTTTCTATAGGGCACCCCTTAGAGATTAGAGCCGAAATCTCTTTGCTTACAAAAGCAAACTCCTCCACATCATCATCAAGATTTAGCATTTTGCTCAATTGGTGAAATTTTTGCAAGAAAGTATTAAATGTACCTTTCTTCGCCCATATGTCCTTCTTCTCCGGGGGTTTTGCTTGGTGCTTTGGAAGCACCTTTTCCTTCTTTTTAACTTTAAGAACACAATAGGTGATCTCCCCCCTTTTTTTGCTTCGAAGACCACAAGAGGTGGTCATCTCTTTGTAACACCTTGATATTTTAAACCATTCTTATTTCAATAGAATATTTTTTAGAATAAAATTTAGTTTTCAATCCTCAATATTTTAATCCAAATACTTTCAAAAACAAATTATTGTTGCTTCAAAATTCAAAAAAATTATTTTATACTTTATAATTTTATTATTCAAAATCATTTTCTCTAGACTCCTATTTTATTAAGCTTTTACAATAAAACTATATATGTAATTTAATTTTCTACAAGAAATTATCGTCAAACAAGAGTATAATTATTCATGACTCAATTTATTAGCCCAAATTGTGTATTTTAGATATTCCTAAAAAAAATTGATTTGGGACTCCAAAACCCTAAGTATAAATATGTACATATGTTCATTGCTCCCTTCTCAAATGTTCATCACCAAAAACCCCCAAACCAGCAGCCCTAGTCTCTCTTCTTGCCTCTCCCTATCGTCTCTCTCTCTCTTATTTTCCCGTGGCGATGAAGCTCCAGCGACGGACGACGACGAGCAGCAGATCGGTGAAGCTCCAGCGGCGAGACCAGGCGAGGCAGCGACGGCGGCGGTTGGGCAGCAGCGAGCCTTCCGTCTCTCTTCTCTCGTGTCTCTCTTGTCGTCTAGGCTGGTAGTGGCGGCGATGGCAGTGCAGATCAACGAGGCAGCGAGCGCGGCAGTGGTGGTCGGCATTGCAGCGGATCGACGGCCGTCCGGTGGCAGGTCAGCGGCGGCAGGTGGTGGTTCACGGTGGTGGTGTCCTGTAGCGGCAGTCCTTACTTGGAGGTTGTTGGTAAGGATTCTTGATTATTAATGATTTAGGATGGATTAGTAGTACATTATTGAAATTAATTAATGGTTAATCACTGTGTTTAGTTGTTATTGAAGGTGATTAAGGCTTATTGATGGTGACTAAGGATTTATGTTGGTGATTTAAAGCTCATGGTAGTGATTAGTGTATAAACGATGTTGATTAGTGTTAATGGTGATGATTATGCTTAATGATGGGTTATTATTGATTACATAATAATTTGATTATGGAGATTGATTAATGATGATGAATCTATGTGTTGATGAAAATGCTATGAGCCTATGATTAATGGATAATGGTGATTAGGGGGTGGTTAGTATTAATAGTGGATTGATTATCGGTTATGTTGATGAGGATGATTAGTAGTTAATAATTGTGGATTAATGAGGTAAGATGTTGGATTATAATTATGGGTGTGATTAGTGGTGGTGATGATACTACATGGGTTATGAAATGTTAATTATAGATAAATGATGGTGATTAGGTTATGGTTATTGAGTAATTGATGATTATAATATTAAATTAGTAGGTACATAGTGATTAAATTATTGGATGTTGGGTGATGGATGAGCTAATAATGTTAGAGATGATGAAGTGTGTTCATGATTATCGGGTTAATGAGTATGATGAGTATTAGTTGATAATAACGATGGTTAGTTAATAATGAGATGTTGATGAGGATGAAACAATGGTGAAGTTGTGAAGTCAAATATTAGAATTAATTACACTTTTTGTAACACCCCATATTTTCTCAATATTATTAATTTAATTAATTGAATTATAGTATTTCAAAAAGAGCTTATTTTATTAGTATTAAATGTTTTAGTAAAATGTTACTAAATCTAATTATATTTGACGAATGAACATATAAATAAAATATTTTTAAACTTCTTATCTCAAGTTATTTGATACAAAATATTTATATATTTATTTATGGTTTTTAAAGTCCTATTTTGGGAATAAATTTATTTATTAAAATTTTGACCCAAAAGTTTATCTGAGACGAACCTGTGATCCTTATATCATTGTTTTGAGCCTAAGTTTGAACCTAAAACTATTAATGACCCAATTTACTAGTCCAAATTATTTAATTTCCTAAGCCCAATTTACTCAAGCCCAAGACAAAATTTAACCTAGGTATATATATAGGGATATGTACATTGGTTCCTCCCAAAATGTTCATTTGCCTAAAATCCCCAAATCAGCAGCCCTAGTCTCTTCTCGCCTCTCCCGATCGTCTCTCTCTCTCGCGACGGACTTGCAGACCAGCGAGCACAAAAGATCGACAGCTGAGCTACAGCGATGTAGCCTACAGACCTCCGTCTAATGACGATTAGATATTAAAGGTGATATTATAATAATGATGGTGTTTAATTAATGGAGTCATTATGAATTGATGATGTCAAAGACTGCATGATGATGATGAGCTTAAGATATGTGAACTAATGATGATTAAGAGGGTAATTAAGGTTTAATGGTGTTTAGATTAATATTGAGTTGGTGATTTCATGATTTGTTATTAGTGAACCAATTATGGGTTGTGGCTAAATGATGATTAGTTGTTGGTGAATGGGTTAAATGGAGATTATTAACATTAATGATGATACTGATAACTAGATGATGGTTGGACAATGATTATGGACGATTGAATATGTATTAAATGACGATGGACTAATTATAAGTAGTGGGTGTAAATGATAATTTGGACCATGACGATTGAGTGAATTATGGGGTCATTATGAGTGGGGATTATTCATGATTATGGACTGAGAATTATTTGATTATCAAACGGTGAGTAAAGGTGGTTTGGTTATTGGTATAATGATTATATGGCATTTGAGTTGGTGATGATTATGGACGTAGCTGGTATGATGATATTATAATAATGGTTAATACCGAGTGTTGATTAGTTAATTATATTTAATTGTGATGATGTTGATTAGTTGATAATAATGGGTTAAGTAATGATTTTGGATGGTTGTTGGAAACGATTGGGTATTGATGAAGGTGATGCTCAAGTTAGATTAATAATGAAGTAGTGAGGAATTATTAATCTTGAGACTAGTGGATAATTGTGAAGTAAGGGTTATGATAGCATTATTAATTGATTCAGGAATAAATTGTCAGGTTCCCTATTGTGGACAGGCTATGAGTTGAGTCTAAGGTTGGACGTGTTTGCGCTATGAGCGTTAGTTTTAAGGTAAGTTTCTATGTCCGTTCAAAACTACTTTGCCCTATCTAAAATGTGCGATTTATCTTATTTGTGTCCTTAAATTGTTTTAAAAATGTATTTTAGTTTAAAAGTGTGATAAATAGCAAAATGGGTATACTTTGGTGTTAAATAATGATTTACTAATATATGAGTATGGGTATATCTATATATTGAGAACTCTTTGAGAAATTATTTGAGTATGAAATCATATGGCTTTTGGAAGGTATAAACTATATTTATTGCGAGAGATATAAACTATATTATGATTGGAGGATAAATCCTATGTTTGAGGTAAACCCTATTTTGGATATACTCTATCTTGTTTTGGGAAGTATACTTGAATAGCCTACAGGCAATGGAAAATATCTATGAAAACTATTTCGAAAGAATACTACTATCTTGGAGGAATTATATAATAATGTACCTATTTTGGAGAATATACTCATGTTATAATCTATATGGAGGTTATCTATATTTTTATTATTGGAGGTTACGAGAATCTTGGGCTGCGGTCCAGATTATTGTGAGCACTTAGGGCTGCGGTCCTATTTGCTGTTGATATGAGAACCTAGGGCTGCGGTCCTATTGGTTATTGATTGGGTGGGTAACCTGGTAGTAAAAATCCTGGGTTACTAGGGCTAGTAACTACCTTTGGGGCTTGGAATCCCCGGGGTGTGCGCACTTAGGTTTCTAATTCCTGTTTCCATTTATATTGTATAGGTGTGAAGGTTCGGTAGTGGAGGCAAGCTCCGTTCCTATCCTCCTATTGGTGATTTGAGTACCTCCATACTTATGTTTTACTTGATGATTTAATATGAATTAAGAATTGTTGGATACCTCCACGTATGTATTATTATGCTATATTGATACTTGAGAATGAGAGTTGAACTACCCATTGATATTTGAGAATGACTTTGAGAATATCTATACTGGAAATGCTTATATGATGAGCTATGTTTTATGATTATGAATTCCTCCCTATCTATATTATGATATTCTTGAGTAAAGCTGGAATTGAATTCCTCCGTGCTTATATTATATGTACATCTTACAAATGATCTTTGGGAATGTTATGTTTTGAAATGAGTGGTGATCGAGAGGTATTAATTATAATAAGTATTATTACTTACATGAACCTATTGGTACTTTGAGTAGTGTGTGTGTTATTTTTAAATACTTAAGTAATGTATGGAAAACTATTTTGGGAAGTATCTTTACTATGTACCTTTGGTATGAGTCAAACTCTTTTACTGAACGGTTGCAAAACATATTTACAAAGTATAGCTATTTTCTAAAGTATATATATGTACTTACTTTACAGGGCGGGGTAGAGCTTACTTAGCATTTTTGTGCTAATCCTTTTACCTCTTGTTTTCCCAAACCTTAATTGTTTTCAGGACTTGGACTTGTGGCTAGTGAGAGCGTGGCGTAGAACTTGTACCCGAGCTTTGGTTATGGTATAACCTGTATAGTTAGAATTGAATTGATGTTGTAGTTAGATATGGTTTAGAATGAAGGATTGGTTGTAATTAAATTTGTAGATAGAAATCCTTGTAGCCTGTGCGTTTGGGTTTAGATTCTAGCCCAAGCGTGGCATAGCACCCCATATTTTAAGTTTTAGTTTCGCTTCCGCATTTATTTTCCGAATGGTTAGCAAGAATTATTGTTTATTTATGTTTACCCCTGTATTAGAAATTGGGGGTGTTACAGTTGGTATCAGAGCCTAGGTTATAATCTTAGGATGTTAAGAGTTGACTTTAAGAGCCTAAGTTGACCCAAGGAAGCAGGAACTTGAATATAATTAAGAACTTAAGCTTTGAATATTTGGAAATGAAAATCGAGGTTTAGAACCTTAAGATTTGAAACTCTTTTTGAAATTGCGGTGAGGGTGTGAGTTCTTTTATGACTGTGAGTTGTGTTGTTATGGATATTGTAAATTATCGTGATTGTCTTGGATAATATTTGAACTATGGCTAATGCACCCTGAGGGTCTGCATCTCTCTAAGAAGGTAAGTGGTATCTCTTTCATTATTGGGTGATTTACTTAGGGTTTGGGATTTAAATAAAAAGGGGTTTGAATGCCTATTGATGCGAAACAGTAAGGTGGTGGTGTATGCATCTAGACAATTGAATGACCTTATGAAGAGAACTACCCTACTCGCGATTTTGAGTCAGCTGTAGTGGCCTCCGCTTTAAAGATTTGATGTTATCACTTGTGAGGTACTACTGCAGGATTCATGCTGACCGCAAGAGTTGTGCATTTTCACGCAACTAAAGTTTGGACGAGACAAAGAAGTCGATTAGAGCCTAAAAAAATTAAGATTTGGATATTTTCGATCGTGAAAGGAAGTGTAAAAGTTAAGCTTAAAGACTAAAAGTTAAATTTGGAAAGCTTGGAATACAAAGAGTTGGAACGTAAGGTCGAGGTATGCAACGTGAAGGTAGTTTTATCTACTTTTGGAGAGACAAATAATGGACAAGTCTGAATTTGTTAACTCGGAGGGAATAAATTTTAAGACGATGAGTGGTGACTTTGGACCTTCTGAGATGCATGATGATGAGAAGAAGCATTATAAGAATGTCGTGTGTACCTATGAGCATAGGAAGATCAAGAAGTGAATTATGGAAGAAGGACATTATATATTCGGTACACCTTGAAAGTGATAACTTGCATAAGGACTTAAGGAATGAATGTTGGTGATAAGAGTGGAACAAGAAGTAGCTAAGCTTATTTTCAAACGATTAAATTATCAAAGATTGAGACTGACAAGAATGAACCTAAGGACTGATGCAATCATTGGATTTTCTTAAATGGAGTGGGATAATGCATCGATGGATTCTCGTAGAAGACTTGCCGTTAACTAGGAAAAGAGAGAACAATGTTGGATTATAATCAATTGACTTATGAAGACTGCAATATTCTTAACCGTAAGCCTGTAACCCCTCGTCTATTTCGGTAAGTTAGGGTTCGAAATTTTTTTTTTTTTAGGCTATGACATTTATGAGACGATCTCTCGGTACTTCAGAAGGATTTTTATAAGTGAGACTAGTTATTAATAAGTTGCGATCTACGTACCGGTCACGAACCGTAAAAATTTTAGGAACTAGTATTCGGACCCGTTTGTCCTAGGAAATGGATTTTTAGACATCATACTATTATTCTTGAATTTCCTATTTAATTAAATTAGCCCATAGCAGCAAAAATTTATTTGTGATCGTACATCGCGAAATTTCGCGGTGTACCGAACCTAGCCTAATTTTGAGTTTCAGTTTGGAGTAAATTTTTGGTTTCGAAAATTATTTGAATTAAATTAGTTTCAACCGAGAATTCATCTGATTTAATCCTGATCAGTCGAAGCTAAGATATTTTTAAGATTACACCATAGAGAGGTGACACTTGTCACCATTTTTCACCATGTGTTGGGGGAAGACTAGTCAACCAAGTGGGTTGTGATCATAAAACCAATTTTTTTCCCCTTTTCCCTTGTGTTGGCCGAAATATTCAAGGACAGGAGAGAGAGTGAGATTATCATCTTCTTCTTCAAGCTCCAACACTCCATAGCCAAGATCTCCATACAAGTCTCCAAAATATTCGGTAAAACTCCAATTTCATTTGGTAGATAGCTTTATTTTTCATCCTAGAACATGAATCTAAGTTAAGATTTCTTAAAATCATGGGTTATGTTGTTGTTGGAATTCTAGGATTTTAAGGTTAATTGGGGAAAATCAACTACAAGGATTTTCTACGAAATTAGAAACCCGGTTGAGGTAAGGAATCCCTTTAATTGGTTGAGGTTGTTTGAAACTAGATAATTGATAGCTTGGTTAAAATATGATGGGTTCTAGGTGGAATTTTTGTGTACATAATGAATGTATATATATGTAATTGTATTTTTCATAAGGCATATGTACAAAATGTTGTGTTGGTATGAGGTGGTTGTTAATGTGTCTAAACAATTAAGTTAAGCATACTATGTATATTATAATATGTATAGTATGTATGTACGTGTAGTGTAATATATATATTTATAAGTATTATGTACATATATATAGTATGTATGTACGTGTAGTGCAATATATATATTTATAAGTATTATGTACATATATATAGTATGTATGTACGTGTAGTGTAAAGTATATATATATTTATAAGTATTAAGTACATATTTGTGGGTACATGTAGTATAGTATATAAATATATATATTTATGTATGTTGTATTATGTAGATACATGAAAGGTATGTACGTGTAGTATAGTATATATATATATATATATA
>CM008340.1:41728242-41741335 GCA_002525835.2 Ipomoea batatas | reverse complement strand
AAGGGAATATACATTATTTGTGTACTGAATGTACATTACATCTAGTACATTAAAAATGTACATTTTATTATGGTCCACACAGCTGTGTGGACGATGGTCCACACAATAATTTGTCACAGTAGTTATGCCATGGACTCGAATCTACCTTGCAAGGTGGATCCGGGTCTATGTTCACAATTTCATAACTCCATATTCATAAGTTCATAACTTCATGTTCGCATTTTTATAATTCCATGTTCGCGGTTCCATAACTCTATCACAATTTCATAGCTTTATGTTCACAATTTCATAACTTTATATTGTGAACCTAGAGTTCAAAATTACATATATAAATTGTGAACATAGAGTTCTAAAATTGTAAACATGAAATTATAAAATTATTAACATAGACTCGGGTCAGGTGGACCCGGGTCCATAACATAATTAACATTACAACCATGGCCCAAAAATGAATTCTTAATTATTTAAAAAAACATAAGGTGGCGAACTTCCAAGTAATTTATATCATGGACTAGGGTCCACATAACATTATGGACTCTACATCAAAGCGACGAGGTACATAATTTATATTTGTAAAATAAAAAATTTAATAACAGAAGACACAAAAACTCACAGCATAAGATACATACACATGTTATATATTTACTTATTTTTCAAATTTGATTTAGGTAGATAATTTATGTTAATAGGCACAAAATTTCACAACACAAGAAATGAAAACTCAACTTAAGACACAATAATTAATTTGTTTCAAGTACAAAATTTTATAATACAAGATCGCACAGAAAAACTCACAACATAAGACATATACACATACACCAGGGTCCACGGTGCACTATGAACCTTGGTCAATGGTATAAGGATTGAAAGTTTAAATTTTCAATTGTACTAGTTACTTGCACTTTTAACACATGTTACTAAGCCAATAAAATAATAATTACAAACATGAAGTATAAATTAAATAACCCCAAAATTAAAAGAAGAGAAAATCTAAGTCATTGATCTCTAGCTTTTGAATGCTTTGCATATTGATTTAGTGACTATATATATGAATATTTTGAATATTTTGATTTACTGACTAAATATGTATTTGAAACTTTAAATACTTTAATATCAATTTTATTGATTTGTGATATTTTTAATATTTATTGGTAATATATTTAAATATATGCTACTAAATTGTAATGGCATTTTGTTATGAATATTGTTGCGCAAAATATAATTCTTCGGCTTTCAACCAAATGGAAAGACTCTTTTCTAACTTTCAGACAAATGCCACAGAATGAAAATATTTTTTAAAAAATCATTCATTTTTTAGAAATCATTTTTCATAAAATATTTTTTGCATTTTTAAACAAACCCTAACTCTATTCATTGGCGCCAATGAACATAAAAAGTTTTATTCTCAATCATAGTTGAAAAATTGCTAGGCGCTCCCCAGATAGATGTCCGGGGGTGCCTAGGCGGCGATTAATAGGTACCTAGGCGCCTGTGTATTTTTTTATTTTATTTTTTATTTTTAAAATTTTATTTTTAAATTTTCTAATTTTTTTAAGATTAATAATTTAATAGTTAATACTAAACTATTAAATATTAACCTAAGAAACATCTAGAGTTTGAAAATTTTAGGGTTAGTTCAATCAAAACGATGTCGTTTTGAGTGAAATAATTCATTAAAAAAAACAATAGTTAATCGGCCGACTAGGCGGTCAACGCCTAAATGGCCTAGTCGGCTGCCTAGACCACCGACTATAGTGATACACTAGGCGGCCGGTCGGCGCCTAACGCCTAGACGTTGATTTATCGGCGCTTAGACGGAATTTTTGCTAACACTGTTGTCAATTCATAAGATGAAGCTAAGTTAGAAGATAAACTTAAAAAGGGAAAGTGGCATTATTCTGTTTGTTTTAAAACCAGTAAGGCCAAAAGTGCATCAAATAACAAGTAAAAGGATTTCAGCGTCAAAGTGTGTAACACAATATGCCATGAAGTTATAAATGCATCCAAAACAAGAAATAAATATATTTCAAGAATACAAACAATATCAACCAAGTAAAATAGCATCAAATGACAAGTGTAGGGAATTTCATTGTTAGTGTGTAACACATGCCATGAAGCCATAAATGCAGCCATGCCAGCTAAAACTAACAAGAAAATAAAATATTTCAAACCATACTTGCTAATAAACTTTGCGAACAATATTGTTGGGTGGTGGTTTGGAGAGCCGAGTTCAGCATCTTGCCATCAAAACATGTGATTGAATGTTATGCAAGTATAAAGAAATAAAATTGTCTTCACTACTAGCTAAAACTTATGGCTTAGTGATAAATGCTTAATCTAACAATTGGCATTAGAGCATGTCATAGGACATGCTGTGCAGTTGAGGTTGACTAGTGCTGAGAGGGGATTGCCGGGTAGCGGCTTGGAGGCATCCTGACATTGAAACATGGCATTGACTGCTACGTAAGTATAAGGAAATAAAATTACACATTCATTAGCTACTAGCTTTAGCTTTTGGCTAGCGACTTGGAGGCATCCTTCCATCAAAACATAGTGTTGACTGCTATGCAAGTATAATGAAATAACATTGCGCCTTCACTATTAGCTTTAACTTTTGGAGGTATTGTCATCGAAACGTGACGCTAATTACTACACAAGTATAAGGAAATAAATGTGCGTCTTCATAGCTAGTGTGAGAATATATGTATAACACTTCATTAATTTTTCAAGATTTGTGACTTTAGTGGTAAGCGGTAACCCTAGCCGGGTTGGTTTGACATTTAACTTAATAAGCACAAGGTTTCAAGTTTGATTCTCCCTAAGTCGTTTGTTGACTTTTTTTTATTTGAGCCGGTCAGTTATGGCAATATTGTAATTATAGAAAATAATGTTAGTTGTAGACTGTTTTTTGGATCAAAGGAGGGCGCCAAGGAGACACTCGAATTCCTCTTACAGAATGTTAACTCTAGATTTAATTTGCTACCAATCCATCCAGTTAATATTCTCTTATCTGCATTATTATCAATTTTGGGTTTCCTTTTTTAAAAATATACTAGCATTTTGTATGTGCAATGGGTGAAAATTCATACCCAATATTAAAATATTGATAAATAAAAATAATTTAAAAATTATAGTTCAAATTCTATTTCACAATTCCTTATAGTGATCGGTTTTAATTATCATATTTGAAAACTATAGAGAGAAGAAAAAATAATTTATATTTTGGTTTAATAATAATGTTAACAATTTTTATAAAATTTATATTTTAAAAAAAAAAAATCTATAATGTAATCTAAATTGACACATATCATCATTTATATATAATTCACTACATTTCAAAAGACTTAATTCAAAATAAAGAAGGATTTCTTTGTACTAAATTTGAAAAACAATAACATTATTATTAATTAATTTTGTTTGTTTAACTAGCAAAACATTACTATTAAGACATTCGCAACAAATATATTTATTTTGCCACTCAATATGATGACTTCAAAATTTTCCAATATTAGGGCATGACTTCCCGCCATTTTTTGTTCCTATTTTTTCGGAGGGGGGGGGGGGATGGAGAAATTAGGGGTACCCGACGAAACAATCAAATGTTACATTTTGCACCTTTCCAAAGTGCCATATTGACTCTGTCGATCTCGAGATGACCCATATTTCTATTTGCGGACTCTGAAACTCTATCTAATCACATTTTCTTTTAGGTGTCAGCTTGACAATCTCATTAGTCGCAATGTTCATTTTATGGGGGATATAATCAATGATAACTTTTCAGTCGTTGATCATCAAGTCCTTGAAATTTTGTATAAATTTTCCTCATTTTTTGTTCCTATTTGATATATTATTATGTGAGAATCAAATCACGTCTTACCTGAATAACGCAAAATAAATTAATAACAAATTGTGATAAACTCTTAATACTGGAGATGATGTAGTGTGTTCCATATGCTTGTATGAGTACAAGGATTTGGAGACATTATAATAATAGATTAAAAGCACTGTTGCGAAAATAGGCCGCCTAGCACCTAACTTTGCTGACTCGGTCGAATTCGGCCGATTTGACTCACCCAACTTGACAAAGTTAGCCGAGTTAACTCGAATGAGCCTGTCTTGTTAATTTTTTTTATATTTATATATATTTAAATTTATTTATTTATTATATAATACGAGAAGTAATATATATATATATATATATATATATATATATATATATATATATATATATGCTATTGCTGGCATGAGTCCACCTCCCCTCATGAGTCCTTGTGGACAATTGTGCTCCACTAATGTAGTGTTAAATTATGGCTAAGATTTAATTGGATTTTTTTAAAAAAATTATAGGCAGATTAATAGGGAGAGGTAAACACGTAACTGTGTTGTGCATTCAAAATAGGTAAGTTCTTTTTTTAATCGTAAATGAATATGTTTTATGGTTTTGCATATTCTTAAGGTTGCG
The DNA here is from genome assembly GCA_002525835.2 of Ipomoea batatas. NCBI lineage: Eukaryota > Viridiplantae > Streptophyta > Magnoliopsida > Solanales > Convolvulaceae > Ipomoea > Ipomoea batatas. The sequence goes on along the minus strand of CM008340.1, from coordinate 41,736,873 downwards.
TAACAGATTTCCGTCTCCGACTCACCTTTAATCGGCTTTTGGTCTTGGCGGCATTGCACAGTTGATTGACACCATTGTAGATGGCAATTCCGGCGACTGGTAATTTTTTCCCGTGACAACTAATATCACTGTGGTTTTCTTTTCAAAATGCCCATATGTTTTGATGTTCTACCATGTGTGTTTGGAGATTTGATAGATCAATGTTTGGTGGGGTTTTTAATTGTGCTTTCGTCTGTGCGCCTACCGTTTCGTGTAGTTTTCCATTCACGGTTTCGTGCGGTGTTCTGGGCGTACGTTCATCCTACACAATTATTTAGACCTCAATCTATACTACAAAACTCACAATAATTATAGAGAATTAAAAAAAAAAATGACATAGTTAGAACCCCCCCTTAATTTAGTATTGTTTTTAGCCTTCAACAGGTGTTCTACCTTTTTGGCACACACGTAGTTTTCAAATTCTAACGTATGGATTTTATTTGTAGTTCCAATCGTATTATTTGACTACTAACTATGTAATTTTTTTTTTCATTTCTTTAATAATTTTGAAATTTATGATATATATTGATTCTAAATAATTGATACAGATGAAATATCATTAAGGTGTTTGTGTCCCACCCTATTTTTAACCTCACGTGGAAAAATGTTAATGACTAATAGGTGTATATGTAAACATATAGTCCATATATCACATCCATTGTTAATCACCCTCCAGATTTTTTTTACCTAAACCTATTCAACAGTAAGAGCAATACTACATACATCCTTGATAACACATGAGCACTTTACGTGGCATGACTAATAGGCCTAAACAATTGATTAGTGCAGTTTATTACGTTAAATACAGAGTATAAATTAGTTCAACGTAAGTGATGTCGGCAAAATTGCTTAAACACGTAGCTTTAATTTGAAATTTCTACCTGTTGGAAGTGTCGGGTCTCACCTTCTTTAACAATGTAGAGAACACCGAATGTATCCTTTAGATGACATTGGACTGTCTTTGGGGTTGGTCCTCACCATTTTGTTCATGATAGAGGGTTAGTATATGGAACTATTTAACATTAGCCCTTACCAAATTTCTACCCTCACCAGGTGATACCGACAATTAACCCTCGGTGAAGGGATTAAATGTGCACTGCCACGGTTGTTACTGTGTAGACGCTACTACGCTAAGTCTACGTATTACGCTGCCTGCCGGGTAAGTCTACCAAGTGATATGATCCATGCGTATATTTCTGCACACTTGTGCACCTTGGGGTATTACGCTGTGTTATTGGCTCTTAGAGGCCTTCTATACACTGTTTACCGCTTTACTGTGCTAGTCCCACAAGCTCGCTTACCCCTCGAGGCTACAAAGCACATAGTTGTGTTGTTTTATAGGGGATTCCTTTTTTAACCGGCGTTAATAGTAAGGTAATAGAGTGTTTTAACTGTCATATCTGTTTATCGCAACGTTCCATTTGGACGCGTGTGTCCTGTGTTGAATCCCTCGTGGGTGCAAGGATTTTTTTTTTTTTGTTTTGTTGTTGAGAACTTTATATTGGTAGGAATCCATGGTGTTGGTTTTGTTATTTTGGTGTTCTTGTGTGCGTTTATTAAGCTGGATCTGTGCGCGTCCCTACTCCCCACACTTTTGCTCTCTTAGTTTCGTGATTGTGGTATTGTTAATGTGGTTCGTCTTATATTGCAAATACCATCCATGCTTTGGAACCATCAACATAATGCACAGTGGACTACGCTTCCAATCACACGAAATTGTTCGCTCCTAGTTGTGAGAGCTCAATGACGTCATACATCGGCCAGGGGTTTGACACAGTCGAATAAGGTGAGTTGTTTTACTTTGAGTATGCTGTAATGGCTGGCTTTGATGTTTGTTGTAGCACGGTGAAGAAAGACAGAATGGGTAATACATTTGTGCAGCATTTTGTGTGTTCAAGATAAGGGTTTAAATAAGTTGTCTAAGATCAGTGTGTTGAATGGGGTGGTGGAAATGATGAAGCAGTTGGGGGCTCGCGGCGTAGGGCATCGAATATGTTTGGTTGCTCAGCCTGGGTTGTTTTGAAGAGAGAAAATGCAAGAGGGTTCGTTGTGCACGTGTTGGAGGTTCGCCACATGCACCCGTTGTGCAGTGACGCGTCAAGGCCTTTCATGCAGTTGAACAGCAACATGGATTTTATCCACCAGAACTTTGTTGCTAGTTGTGCTAAAGCTAACATTGGTCCTTCTAAATCATTTAAGATGTACAGAGAGTTTGTTGGTGAATACCCAAATATTGGGCCACGCGTAATGATTTCTGAAACTTAAAACATGATATTTTGGCATTAATTAAGGGTGTCGATGCACATATGGTTATTGATAAATTTCGGGGGAGACAGGAACGATGTGCCAAATTTTTCTTTGACTACACCATGGATGTAGAAGAGCAACTCTGCAGATTATTTTGGACGGACCGTGTTGCATGGGAGAGTTATGCTAGTTTTGGGGATGCTATGTCGTTTGACGCTACCGACAACACTAATAGGTGAGTAGTATTTTAATAACATTGACATAGTTTGCATGGTTTTGTTGTTTAACATCCTATATTTCATTTTGCACTGTGTGCAATTTGTGTGCTACAAATTGTTGGGTGTTGGGCATTGGTAGTCTGTCCATGGTAAAGCCTTTATGCTACTTTACACAGTAAATGTATGCTTGCAAGTAAACATTGGTTTTTTTCCATTTCACCGGGGTTGACAACCATAAGAGATGTGTGGTGTTCGATGCTGGTTTTCTTGCTAACGAAGATGTGGCCTCCTATGTTTGGTTGTTTAACAACTTTAAGCATGCAATGCAACATGTGCCTATTTGCACAGTTATAGACCAGGACCCTACTATGAGAATAGCTATGCCACAAGTTCTGGAGGGCATGCACCACAGATTTTACATGTGGCATATAATGTCGAAAGTCGCTAAGAAAGTTGGCCTAGTACTAGCCAAGGATTAGGAGTTTCTATGTACATTGAATGCGGTGGTATGGGATGAACAAATAACTACTCTGGAGTTTGAGTTCAGATGGCATGCTGTTATGGAAAAGTTTGGGCTTGTCGAGCACAAGTGGTTCCACTTAATTTCTTAATTGCGCACGATGTGGATTCCTGCGTTTTTCTAGGACGTTCATATGGGCAATTTGTTGTGCACCACTTCCAGGTCTGAAGCCATCAATAGTGTTTTTGGGTGTTATACTAACCATCACGCTAGTTTGGTTATGCCATTACGACGGTGCAATTGAAGCACAATGATATGAGTAAGCAAAGCTAAATGCGACCTGCAAAGGGCACCTATCGAAGTTTCTAACACCCTTGGCAATAGAGAGACATGTTATTGCAATGTATACCATACGGGTGTTCTATGAGATTCAGACCGAGATTGCTAGTGCTTGTTTCTCTTGCCGACTAGTGAGCGTTTAAAGTTCTAGGTGGTTGGGCGCTATGTGATACAAGATGTTAGCGGGAGTGAATCCGAGGTGGAGTACAAGTGCAATGAAAATGGGATCCAATGCACCTGTAAAATGTTTGAAAGGGTAGGACTACTGTGCAGACACGCTTTCGTAACTCTCAAAGATGCTAGCATGGAAGTGGCCACGCGCTGCCTGCGTGCATCCAGTGAGTGCAAGAAAGTGTTTGAGTAACAATGTTGACAACACCCATATCCCTCCCCAGCATAAGGTGTGGGAAGATTTTCATAAGTGTGTATCCCTCGCAGGTAACGACTGTGAACGAATGGGGATTGTTGCTAATGCAGTAAAGGTGTTAAAAGAAACTTTGGGTGGTGACGCAAAAAGTTTCATCATGCGACGCAGGAAGCATTCAGCTCTTGAAAACTTTTGTGGTAGTGTCATAGCGGATCAAGGTGGCGTATGTCCCCTAGTGGTCGCATAAAAGAAAGGCCAAGGAAAGTGTTTAAAAGGATTAAGGGAGATTTCGTCCGGTTTGAAAAAATGAGGTGAAAGGACATGCGCTACATGCGGAGAGGCAAACGGACATGACAACTGAAACTCTGTGTTACGCAAGAAGAAACCCTAAGAACAAAGGTTGGGATCATGATCCTAAGTAGTTGTATGGTTTTTTTTTTTTTTTAATAAAATAGCGCTGCTTAAGATACAATTTTGTTTTTGGGTTCGTGATGTTTAATCGCAATTTTTTTTAACATAATCATAGTTTATTATTCAATCATTGATGTCAGGCTATTTTGTGTATTCATGTTTTGATATGTGTTTTAGTCTATTTGGTTGTTACAATTTTGCATCAACAATGTTTGCTGCACAAGGTAGTGGGTTGGGGGTATAGAGTGGCATTCGTTACGTGATACGTGTTGTGCATCAGCCAGTAATTTAATGGGGGTGGTTTTATGATTGTTTATGCGCTACAAATTTACTTGTGGTATGGGGATTATGCACACATGGGTGTGTTGTGGTGCACATTTACCAACTGTGTAGGGTCTGGCCATACTTTTGTTGTTTTGTTATAGTGGCCAACACTACAAGAAAAATCATGAATTGTGACGAAAATATCGCGACGAAACGTAATCCATTGTTGATTCGCAACGATTTTTGCAACGAAACATGTTTCGTCGCAATTTTGCATCCAAAACAATAATAGAATTCAGATCCGTAGCAATTTTTGGCGCAAAGTGAGAAAAAATCTAGGAAATTTTGGCGCCCACATTTTTGTGACGAATCATGCGACAGAATTAAGTTATGTCACCACAATGGCGACGAAAAAGTCAACGGTCGATGTTTCCGTCGCGATTTTGTTACAGAATCGGCGACGAGAATAAATTCCATTGTGATATTTTGCGCAAAGTGGAAAATATTCCCACGTAATCTTTTTACCAAGGAATTAATGACGAAAATAATGACAGGTATGTTTCATCGTGAAAATATATAATTTTGAAGTAAAGTTTATTTTTGCTATAGAATGGACGATGGAATCAATTCTGTCGCCAATATTTTGACAAGGCGACAAAAGAATATGACGATCTACTTGCCTCGCGCACTATGGCGATGGAATCGACAACAGAAATTAATTCTGTTGCGACGATCGTTCTTTCCGTCACTGTAATATTTAATTTTTGGAAAAATTATAATTTATGCCCCTGCATAATATGCCAATTATCAATGTCACCTCTGAATTATTAGTGGTGTAAATATTGCCCCTCAATTTCCAAAAATGGTGCATATATTGCCCCTCCCATGGTGTAAATATTGCCCTTCCTTCGTTACAGGAGGGGCAATATATGTACCATTTTTAAAAATTAAGGGCAACATTTACACCACTAATAATTCATGGGTGACATTGATAATTGGCATATTATGGAGGGGCAAAAATTACAATTTTTCCTTAATTTTTTTAAATAAAATTTATTTTCGCTACAGAATGAGATGACAAAATCGATTCCGTCACCAATATATTAACACATTGGTGACAGAAAATGTGACACCCCACATGTCTGTTGCGCTACGACAATGGAATCAACAACGAAAATTAATTCTGTTATGATGTTTGGTGCAATGATAGATTTGATGTTTGAGGTTGGCGACGACACTTGCAACGATCGTTCTTTCCGTTGCCAAAATATTTAATTTTTTAATTAAAGTTAATTTTTATTACTGAATGGGTGTGATACCCTGTCCTTGCGGTGTAGTACTTTTATTTGTGGTGTATTAACTTAAGTTTGAGTCTCTTGAGTTCCCTATCAGTCGAGTCTCCCTTGTTCTTTGTTGCCTTATGGTTATACTTCGGGGACGAAGCATCTTTTAAGAAAAAACATCGGTAGAGTGCGATACCCCGTTTATTTTTATATTTTTATAAAATATTATTATTTTTAGAAAATGTTATTTTTATTATATGATCCCAAATTATGTTAGTCTATTATTAAATTATTTTATGTGAGACGAAATTATTTTGAAAATATTTACTAGTTTTATTTCTGAGTATTATAGTTTATTAATCATATAATATAATACCTCCTAATATATAATATTTTTTTCCTAAACCTAAAGTATATGTGTATGTTACATGGCAATATTTATATATAATCTTTCTTGAGATAACCCTAATTCTATATATTTTTTCTCCTCCCTGTGTTGTCATTCCCTCTCTCTCCCAAACAAATAAAACCCTAGTCTTTTTCCTATTCATCATCAGTATAGTCCCAAACTAGCAGACAAGGATCATCAAGATGCAGTGGAGTTTTGGCTTTAGTGTAAGTATCACCAAAATTATTACTTTTTTCCTAATAAAAGTATTATTTTTTATTAAGTGTTTATTCTGAATTGTGTATAAATATATTTGGTGTGGTATATCATGATTTTATGGTGTTTAAAAAGGGGGAAAATTACTCAATTTGTTTGTTGGTTTGTTAGTTGTTTTTGTACTAGTACGTACCTTGCGACGGAAAATTCGGTTACCATTTTCTGTCGCCATCGCTCGCGACGGATTATTTCCATCGCGAAATGAAATACGACAAGCCTTGACACTATGGAATGGATTCCATCGCAAAATGCGATTTGCGACGGAATTTTGCCTTTCTGTAACGGAATTTTTTCGTAGCGAATCGCGATTTTTCTTGTAGTGCAAGTTGTCGATAATGTCTACTTTCTTCCCCTTCATGTCGACAATAATCATGTAGAAATAGTCCCCTTGCAAAATTGAAAAAATATACTCCAAAGTTTGGAAGAATTAGTCCCCATAGTTGGGTTAGGGTAAGTTTAATTTGGGGCGAGATGTGCAACCGTGCATGTGGGTGTATCCAACTGTGAGTGCAAAGGTTGTAGGCGACTGTAGTAGGCGAAATATGTATAGGGCACTAACCCAATGTCAATCCTATGCCACATCTCATGTGGTGAGTTGTTAAAGTCCCCTGTCAGGCTTTTTTTGAACCAACCCAAGCGTTGGGACCGGGGTGGTTTGTGGTTCACCACAGTTCGAAGCTGCATTTGAATTGAAGTGCACAAATGATGTTAAAAAGTGGCACAGTTGGTTAAGAAGTCGAACAGTTTAGTTGGAAAGCATATACCGTCGTCATCGTGGACGCAAACAACTTGTCTAGGCACTATTGGCTTTAGTAAGCTCGCGGTAGTTCAGGACACAAGTCCAAGCATCCACTAGAGCAAACTCAACCTTAGACCCATCCTTCAAAGTAGCGATGTCTCCACGCAATGCACAGTGATCCATGTTGCGGAAGATTTCCTCATCCCTACAACAAAGGGTGGTTAGCAATTGTGAAACACGTAAAATCCCAAAACATATAAAGGTGGAGTTTTTGAAAATGGTTTACATCTCCTCCTCGGGGTTGTCGACAACCCAACGGTACACATAAGTCTCGCTTAGTACAATCCACGTAGGTCATCCTCCTAGCTGGCTCACATGGTGTGAAAGCTTTGTTGCAACTGGAGTTGGTGGTTGATGTTCCCCCAAGATGGTTTTGGTACTTTGAATGATGCACGCCTCGTGTATGTAGTGTCCGGTATGGTTTGTGGGTGACCTTGGGAACGGGACCACGACCTGCAGAACAATTGTTTAGGAGCATAAAGAATACAGTGTATTATATTATCTGGTTTATATTTTAAAAATTAAAAAGATCACTTAAAAAGTAAAAACATTGAAAATCACTTTTAAAACTGAAAAAGCACTTAGAACTGCTGAAAATCACTTCAATCATTAAAAAATAATAGTAGAAAATACATAAAATTATTTTAAAAAACTAAAAGCACACTTGAAACCGCTGTTGAAATCATTTTGAGAACTCATTATAGCATTGAAAAAAAAACCCTCCATTGCATCCATAATTTCAATATACTTAGAGATAGGCATTCGTCATCATAACCTAGCACAACTATTTACTAGTAAATAATGAAGACAATAAAATATGGATAACCCTAGCACAATTATTTACTAGTAAACAATGAAGAGAATAAAATATGGATAATCTCATACAAAATTCGCCTTATTTACAAGGGTCTGCCAAAATCGAATTGAATATATCAAAAACAAATGGAACAAACTATGATAACAACCCAAAGCCTCAGTGTGCGAAAACCAAATTCAATATATCAAAAACATGCAAATGGAACAAATAATGATCAAACAACTCAGAGCCTCATCAAGAAGAGTCAATAAGAAATGTGGGCACACTACAACGAGGGAAACTCCGGCGTGGCGGCGGCGGGCGGGATATCATGGCGACAACGCGAGGAGCAGTTCAACGAGGGAAACTCCGGCGTGGGCGGACCGTGACGGCGAGAGTAACGACCGGCGATGGGAATGGTGTCGACGAATGCAGCAGTGAGCGAGGGTGTCCTTGGTAGTCTCTGGACGACTAAGAAGAGAAAATTGCCAAACCCCAACTGTGCAACCCAACCCTAATTGTGGAATATAATAACTAAGATGAAAAAAAACAACAATAAAAACCCCCATATCCCAAAATTACCCCTCAAATAAATACTCCCCCCTTCTTCCATTATCTGGCCTAAAAATGGTTATTTTAACAAACAACCCTCTTTTAATCTACACCATTGATCTCACCATTTATAAGGCCAAGAACTGTGCACATGGACTCATTTAATAAAAAAGAACTCATTTGAACAGTAGT
>CM008340.1:41652349-41673265 GCA_002525835.2 Ipomoea batatas | reverse complement strand
ACCTTTGAAGACATAGAGGTTCTGCGTATCCAACGTCACCGGTTGGCCGGCCATTGCAAGCTCTTCCACCAACACCTTTGCACGACCCAGGTATTCCGCAGGCGTGCTATCCCCTTGACGCAACCCCTGCAGCTGAGCAAGAAGACCAAGAGAACGAGCGCGAGTCGCAGACCCGAATACGCTCTCGATCTCCTTCCACAGCAAACACGAGGTGGATTGTCCAAGTGCGAGATAGAGGACCTCCTCCGACAATGAAGCCACCAACATGGACAAGATGGCCTGGTCTTGTTGAACCCAGGCCGCCACTGCCGGATCATCAACAACAGCAGCGAGCACCGGCGCAGCAGCAGAGGTGGTCGGCAGCGTAGGTGGCGGTGGAGGCGTCGGGCATGGATAAGAACCGTCAACATATTTCAGCAGCCCTTGGCTGCGAAGAAAAGGCAGCATTTGAGCACGCCAGTAGAGATAGTTCTTGGAGGAGAGCTTGATCGACACGAAGTGGTGTGCCGAGGAAAGAGACGATGGAGTAGTCGCCGGTCCGGGAAGAGAAGCGGCAACGGAAAGAGTGCGTTCGGAAGAAGCCTCAGATTGCGTGGTGGTAGCCATGATCAGGATCGAACAAGGCGATTGATACCAGATGAATGTACGTGTATTGATTGATAACAATAGGAATACAAGTATACACTAAATACAGAGGGAATATAGAATGAAATAGAAGTCTAAACATATTGAACTACTAGAGTCCTATTAGATATAGAGTTTTGTCACCTTCTCCCCAACATACTATTGGAAAAAAGCAAATTTGGAATTTTTTTTCTTCTTGTTTCATTATTTTTATATGGAGTTACATTTCTAAGTATTGTTTTATTGATCTACCCCTTTTTGAGATTCATGTAATTTGAAGGTTCGGGAGAAAGCACAGCTCACTTACTTTTATTTTATTGATGATTAAAATAACTTTTATAATTTTTTAATGATCTGATATCGATGTTTGCCCCATTTGGTCATTGTGTTGTTTTATATCATAACTATTTTTACAAATGTTACCTTGTACCGAAACCAGGAAACTAATTAGGTTGTAGCACAAAGTCCGTGTGGTTTAAGTTCCAAGATTCTTAGTTGCATTGGTGGAGAAAATTAAAAGTTAGTTTCCCCCTGTACATCAATGTTTCCAAAGTGATGAGACATCGGGTGGTTTTGATGATTCATTGGGAATACAGTTTCCATAGTTCCATGGCAAAGTAAATTACAGTACAGTGTTCCGTTAAAGACGAAATTGCAATTCTCTCATTTTGCAGAATTGTATTGGATAATCCCATGAATTAGAATTTGGTGGTTACTTTCTTCTTCCTCAGTTCATGATGAATGAATAAACAGATGCTTTCTAGAATCTTCTAGTAGCTACTTCGTCAGTGGGGAAAAGAAAAAAGTGTGAAAATGACAAAAATATCCTTAGTTATTATTATTATTGTTATTATTATTATTATTATTATTATTATTATTATTATTAGTATTTGCACCTTTGTGATGCACGGATAACATTATCATAACTATTATTTTTTGTAAACAACATTTTTAGTCGTATTTAAAGATAGATTCTCCATTATCTTCACAAATCAAAATTTTTAAACTCCTTAGATTACTTACCCTCGAAACATCTAACATGTGATAGTGTTTGACCATGGCATTTATTTATTGTCATTGTATATGAAGCATCAACGGGAATTGCTTCCTTAGGAACTTGAATGATAAGCTCATATCTGACGGCGAGAATTGCTTCGTTTGGAACTTGAATGATAAACTTTGGATCTAACGGTTTGTAGATAACTACATACTTGTTACCATGTGAAAATTTAGCTGAATTTTTTACTTTTTGCCGCCAGTCTTTTAGCCATGAAGCAAGAAGAACATCAAGTAGTGCATTTTAGTTACCAAATATTCTTGAGTTCAGCCATTCTTACTGCACTTATCAAGCATGCTTAATTACTTAATGAGAGTCTGAAAGAGGATTTCTCATGATTATAGCTTAAGTGAAGCCTTGAACAGCTTTGATTATTCAACGTCATGATTTGAGTGGATTAATAGTTTATGTTTCTCTTGTGATCTTTGCTTTAAAATACCAATTTTGGTGGAGAAACAATGCCATTTTCAAGAACTCTAGCCCTGATGTTAGCGAGAAGATCGTGTGCCTGAAGAACCAATTAAAAGAGATTAAGGTGGTTCTAAACAGGAGTGCTGGACCGAGCGAAAGGAAACAACCAGATACAAGAAGGCAACACCCCTGGGGACCTTCTGAGCATGGATTGGTCAAGGTGAATACAGATGGCTGCGCTGGGGACAACAATGCGGCCTGCGGAGGTGTCTTAAAGAAACAACAATGCAGAGTTTTTGGGAGCTTTCACCCACAAAGTTAGTTCATGCAGCGCATTGGAAGCGGAGCTGTGGGGAATTCACCATGGGATCAGTAAAGCATGGGAACTAGGCTACCGAAAGGTCATAATTGAGATTATGATGGTCCAGGAAGAAACATTGTAGAAATATGCAGAGCCAAGAAGAATTGGAACTGGGAGATCAAGCTTAGGCATGTTCCTAGGGAGCATAATAAGGTGGCTGATTTGATTGCTAAGCGTACGATCAATGAGGATGAGCAAATGAGGTTATTCATGACGACCGATGAAGGCATACAACAATGCATGCGGGAAGACGAGCTTAGGTTGCTGGGTGGTTCTAACACTGTGAGGATCAGATAGTGATCATGGATTTTCTCCTTCCCTGTCCACAAAAAAAATGGGATAAGCCAACCCCATTATAGTGTCACGTTATAACTATCAAATTGGTCACATCATATCCCTTGCCATGTGGATCCTGCTCCTGTTTAATAATCTAACATGTTCGATCAAGAGAACGTTGACAAGAATATAATTCGTGAGCTTCATTCAGGTTAATCATTATATTGTGGACTACGATCTATATTGTAAAATGTTTTGTAAATAGTTTGGTTGTTGGCCCATTAGCTTAACCCACCGGTGAATTGTAGGCAACAACGCGTTATAGAATGTGTCTTCATTCCATTAACCAACCCCATCTACAAAATAAGGTAGATACATATATATATATATATATACATATATATATATATATATATATAATATGGAATCATAAATAACATACATAATGGAATAATAATAGGGCTGTTACAACTGTTACAAATGGTACAAATAATAGACACCATTTATTGTTTACAACAAAATGAACATTTATCAATGATTCATATTTCAATGCTAGATCATCATCCATAGTATCATTTGTCTCTTTAGGTACAAAAATTATATTTTAGCCACCCGTTTTGTTAGCTTATGTTAACTCAATCTTCAATTCTATCTTATTTGCATCAATTTTAGAATTTTACTTATTAAAGATAAATACATTTTTACAACTCTTCAACTTGCATTGATTTTGAATACGAGATTATATATATATATATATATATATATATATATATATATATATAACTCTTAGTCTGTAATGTTGCATTTGAATCTCGATCTCACACATTACAACTACTAAGATAGTAATTGAGCTGTCTGATTTTACATTTACTAAGATAAATAATTTGAGTTTATTGACTAGTTGAGCTGTGTGATTTTTACACTTATTATTTTGAATTTTTTTAATTATATTCTTCGTTTTATCATTTTTTTAAAAAAATCTCACTTCAAGAGAAAAACAACACACTATAAAATACCAACAAGGTCAGAATATAAAGCAGAAAGGATTTTACAGAAGGAGGATTGAAAATATGAAAATATGAATGTTAAATTGTAGAATACAACTTTGCCTGCTTATCTTATTCAGAATCGATCTCCAAAACTATCTCCGTAAAGTTGATCAGAGCATATCAGAGCAATTAGTTGTGATTTTATTAACTATTTAAATTTTAAAAAAAAATTAAAAAATTCTGTATAAGAAAGTAACAAAAGCACCTGAATTTTTTCAACAACATTTTCTCAGTAATCGTTGGTAATTTTAGTTGTAACGCAAATTTCAACCGTATTTCATTAACTTTCTATGTTTTTTATATTAAAGTTATAACATAATTTATTAAAATATTTATAAATATATACTTTATTTTCTATATTTATATATTTCACTCATTTTCGTATTTGGTACTCTCATTTCAACAGAAAGCAAACAGAAATGATTCATTTCAACATAAAGCAAATAAAAATAAGTCATTGTTTCATTACAGACTTGCTCATTCCAACGGAAAGAAAACACATATAAGTCATTGTTTAGTTACAATACAAATCAAGTAAGTTTGATAGTAGAAAGTGCTAATTCAAAAGTCTTTCATTCGATTCCTAAATCTAGTTTCTGGTATTGAATATCAAAGAAGGTGGCTGTATATCCACCTTCTTCAATAGCATCATTGTTTTCCATCTCCTTTCCAAAATCAATTGGCTCCCTTAGGATGCACGAACAAATTGGAGATGTATAATTTTGTAGAAAGTGAGCTTATCACTGGCTAATTTTTTTTTTTTTTTCTAAAATGCCAAATTGCTAGTCCCAAGGATTATCTAAAAAAGTAATGGAATTTTGTACACATCCAACTCACATTCAATCACAACCTTGTCTAGAGACTCTCTAAATTCTTCCGCTCATAGTCTAAGGTGTTCAAAAACAATTACTTAAATTTTTTTTTTTAATTTTGCTCTTAGACCTATAAAATATTTGGATTGACCCTGCCAATAATGATTCATTGGTGCTGTTGTAGCTGGAAGGAATCCTGTCACCGCCAAAATTATAGGGAACATAGTTGAGAGCCACACCATTATAACCTTCATTCCCCAAGTTAACACACTGTACTACTAAACTCTTTTGTTCGTGATGACTCACATCAAGCAGTAGATCAGAGCATATCAAAGGTAGGATCAAAGCATATCAGGGTTGGGATCAGAGCATTTCAAAGCATTTCAAATTTATGTACTATTAAATTTTTGTATCTAGTACTTTTTTATGTTTTGTATTTCAAATTTAGTTCTTTATATCCTGTCGATTATAATGGGATTAAACTTTTTTAGAGTAATAATAGTGAATTTATTATCAAATCAAGTCATTGTTTTTTTGTTTGTTTTTTTTTTTTGAAAATAGTCATTGTTTTATTTGAAACACAAAGCAAGTCATTATTTCGTTTGAACAGAAATAAAACACAAATAAGTCATTGTTTTATTTGAAACACAAAGCAAGTCATTATTTAGTTTGAACAGAAATAAAACACAAATAAGTCATTGTTTCATTACAATACAAATCAAGTAAGTTTGATAGTAAAAAGTGCTAATTCAAAAGTCTTCCATTCGGTTCCTAAATTTAGTTCCTGGTCTTGAATATCAAAGAAGGTGGATGTACGAACAAAAAGCATCCACCTTCTTCAATAGCATCATTGTTTTCCATCCCATTCCAAAAATTCATTGACTATTTAGGATTTACGAACAAATGGAGAGATGCATAATTTTGTAGAAAGTGAGCTTATTATTGTCTAAAGATATTTCTTTTTTTGAATACTATTGACCCTATTACATGTAGTATCCCAAATTGCCTATCCCAAGGATTATAAAAAAAAAAGTAATGAAATTTTGTACCATCCAACTCACATTCCATCACAGACTTGTTTAGAGACTCTTTAAATTCTTTTACCCATAATCTAAGTGGTTCAAAAATGATTACTTGAAATAGATTCTTTTTTTACTTTTGTCACAGACGTATAAAATGTTTGGCCGGACTCAGCCATAAATGATTCACTTGTGCTGCCATAGCCTGGAGGAATCGTGTCATAGCCAAAACCATAGGGAACATAGTTGGAAGCCGCACATCATAACCTTCATTCTCCATCTTAACACATTGTACTACTAAACTCTTTTGTTCGTGATGACTCACATCTAGCAGTAGATCAGAGCATATCAAAGCTAGGATCAAAGCATATTAGAGTAGAGATAAGAACATATCAGAGCTAGGATCATAACATATCAGAGCAGTTAGTTGTAATTCTATTAACTGTTTAAATTATTTTTTTTCACTTTGGAATAAATGTTTTTCAGGTAGCATTATATAAAACAAATTTAAAAAATTGTGTATAAGAAAAGAACAAATTGTATTAGACTAACTAATAATCACGAGAAATCATTACTGGCCCTACAAATAGCATGTAGAATACTCATCCTTTTTGCGCCTGTCACATGGTCTACATTGTCTACAACTCTGCCCATCCAATGCTCAAAATGAGCTTCACCTGTCGGCTACATAAGACGTGCATGATATCTTCTTCTCCTTCATCTCATAAAGGATACTCTAATTGGATCTCTGCCCTCTGTTGTCTTTGATTAGCCGTAGTGAGACATTTTTCAGAGCTCTCCAAGGGAAATTTTCTATTTGGGAAGAATTTTGACACCCTGGCTTTTTAGACACCACTCTCCTCTGCCTGAAAGTTTCAAAGTTTAGGGCATGGATGGAGACAGAAAATTATTTGTTTAGGGGCCAAGTTTCAATGACAGTAGAAATGTCAATTACAAAATATCAACCGATCATAATAAGGTTAAATTACAAAATACATTATAAATTTATTACACGATCGTTAGAGTTGTGGCCAAAAATATACTTGAGTGGGTGAAAATGTAAAAATATTTATGACAAAATACAAAATATGAAACATAATCAATTAGATAAAATAATTTGAATAACACTATATTCATAAATATTTTTTAATTTTAATTTTTTTTAATTAGATCAACTTTAAGTTATCTAAATTAAANGCATTTTTCTCAATTTATAAAAGTTATAAACAATGATATATTAAATCTTTTAAGTTTCAATATTGCATGCGTACGTCTACACCTTAACTATTAAATGAGCAATTATTTACTCAAATTCAAGTAGAGATAAGTACGTAGATAACAATAGATCAAAAACATAATCGATCCAAACCATATCTTCAATTGTACTATATAATATTTGATGATTTTAACACATATAATCATAAACTTTCAATTTACCACTCGTGGTCCTCAAACTTTCAAAATCTTACATTCTGATGTCCTTCCGTTAGTTTCTCCGTTTGCGCGGTGTAAACCGGGGTAGAATAACTTAATGTAAAAATGTAAAAAAAAAAAAACAAAAAAAAAATGTGGTCACATGCAATGCTGGTACACGTGGGATTAATCGAATAAAAATGGAATAAAACGAGTCCACATAATAAGATATTGTATGGAATATATGAACAGTGTTACCTCACAGTGTTGACACTTCACCACAAAATCCATTGAAAAGATGAAACCAAGCAGCAGCCCACAGTCACCCTCCCTCTTTCTCAAAACCTCTTCCCCTATTAACCCCATGTTTAGTTTAAAGAATAAGTCAGAAATAATAAAATATCACAAAATTAATTACCTCCACTTGACAGATATAATCAACTATATATATTAATCCCATTATTAGTAGGTAAAAGAGGCTGTGAAGTATAGTATGCTAATTAATTTTCCTTTAAAGTTATTTCCATTTAACATATTTTTTAAAACATTTTCCAGAAATTTAATTGATAAAAAAGTACCAAACAGTCTTTAAGGATCTTGTGAGAGCAGTACTATGAGAGAGAAATAAGAATTAATTTCAGCTTTATATCTGTAAAAATTTGACGGATTAGATCAGATTTTTTTTTAAAAATATAGTGACATTTTCATAATTAGCGTAAACTCTACTCTACAAACTTGAACACTTAAATATGTTATGATATTATTTTTATATATTTTCTTATAAATTTATCGTTATATATTATTTTAATTCGATTTATTACTATAAGTATTATTTTTAAGATTTAAAACATCAGCTTACAAACGTGGAATTAATCGGTTAACCGAACATTATATACAGTTATTTATTTATTTGTTGTTGAAATCCGTCCAATGAACAGATGAAGCAAAAATCCGCAGTGAAAGTCAACGTCGCGGCGACCCCATTTGGCTATTTCCAAGCGATACAGCGTGTCTTCCACGCGGCCTCCTCACGCCCACTATAAATTGCCCGCTTCATCTCTTCTCTTTCATAGGTTCAAGCTTTCAAGTTTCAGAGAGGGAGAGAGAGAGGGAGAGAGAATATGCAGACGTTGCAAGAGAAGGCGGCGGAGTGGAGCGGGGTGGACACCAGCGACGCCTTCGCCATTGATGAGACCAATCTCTACGAGAAGCTCGGCCTTCAGACCTTTATCAATCTCTCCACCAATTTCTACACCAGGTTTTTACTTCTCTAATTCACTATAATTTCTTCTCTCCTTGCTAAATATTTTTTCTAAATTTTGTTTTGATTATATATATATATGCACTATATAACTGCTTTCTGTACTCAATCAAGTCACTGATAGAACAGGATGTTGTTGAATATGCTTATTTTGTTTTTAGAATCTTGTGGATGGTTTGAATATGATGAGGAGAGGGTTTTTTTGATTTGGGGCTAGGGTTTTTGATGATGAGGAGGAGTGGTTCCGCTCAATTTTTGCTAGTTCAACAAAAGAGGATGCCATTAGGAACCAGTATGAGTTCTTTGTGCAAAGAATGGGAGGGCCTTCTCTGTTTTCACAGAGGAAAGGTAAACTCAAGAGTTTTTTTACTGCTCTAATCAAAACTTTTTGATATCCTTTTCATTACATATATTTATTTGCATATGTATGGGCTGCCTGCTTTGTTGAATAAGAGTGATGGTGTTCTAACATGGTGGAAAGTTTGTTGTAGTTTAGATTGATATAAGCCTAAGGTAAGGATGGAAAATCAATCATATCCCTAAACCTAAGCCTAAAATCATGCTATGAATCTATGATACGACTGAATAACATGGTTGCAGTAAGCACTAGGCACTAGTCAGGCACTAGGGCAGTAGGCACTAGTCAGGGCAGGCAGTAGAGGAGAGCTTAGCACCTAGACGGTCTAGGCGTGCGCCGATGCGGCTAACTAAAAAAAATAGTGCACGTGTGTGACTAAAAAAAATTAGCAAGATTGAACCGACCGGATTAACTCGGTTAACTCGATCGAAATGAATGAGTTAACTCAGCCGAGTTAGGCCCTAGGCGGTTGCCTAGGTGGCTGACTAATTAGGCGTTAGGCGGACGCCTAGGAGAGAAATCACCACGGTCTAAGGGCGCCTAGCTCCTAGGCAGGTGCCTAGACCGATTTTTGCAACAGTGCTGAATATATATGATCTAAGGGCGCCTAGCGCCTAGGCCGGTGCCTAGACCGATTTTTGCAACAATGCTGAATATATATGCATACCAAATGTGTATAACATCTAACCTTTTCTACAGGTCATCCTGCCTTGATTGGGCGGCATCGCCCATTTCCAGTCACTCACAAAGCTGCAGAGAGGTGGTTGCATCATATGCAGCAAGCATTGGACGCCACTGCAGATATAGATGATGACTCTAAAACCAAAATGATGAATTTTTTCAGGTACATATATGCTTTGCCATTTATGTTTTTTTTTTGGGTGCCTTTGCCATTTATGTTGGTTTCAACTAAATAAGAATTTGAAGAGTGGTTTCTTACTCAACTTCACTGTGATTCAGGCACACTGCATTCTTTCTGGTAGCTGGAGATGAGTTGAAGAATCAAGGCCAAGCATCTACATGCAAGAATTGTAAGCATCATTAGGGTGTAAGCGAGTAGAGCTTTTGGCAACTAACTTGTGTTTAAGTTCAGTAAACGTTCGTTTATTAGGGCAAACGAACATAAATGAACAAATTTTAGAGCTCGTTTAATAAACAGAGTCTAAACATTTGTATGCTCATTTGGTAAAGTTCATGAACAAGCTTGTTTATTGTTGTTTAATAATGCTACTTTTGGACTTATTTGTATTAGAGTCATTTCCATTTTTGGTCCACTGTTATTGGGGCAGTGCCAATTTTAGTCCACTTCATTAATTTTTACCACATTGCGGCCAATCTTATTTAGTCTTTGTCACTTTTAGTTCACCATTAAAATTTTCGTCAAATGGCCGTCCAAAACAGAGGTGTTTTTGGTGTTTTCATGCTTTGGTCATCACCTCGACCCTTTGTAGTGGTTTTTCTTACACATCGTTATACATTTTCATACAATAAAGAGGTCCGACGAAAGCCATGTGAGCCACATTACAAAGCCATGGCTTTTGCCGGACCTGTTCATTGGATGAAAACGTGTAAGGAAAACCATTGCAAAGAGTAAAGGAGATGATCAAAGCATGAAAAGACCAAAATACCCTTGTTTTGGACGGTCATTTGACAAAATTTTTTTAACGGTGGACTAAAAGTGGCAAGGACTAAATAAAATTGGCCGCAATGTGGCAAAAATTAATGAAGTGGACTAAAATTGGCAATGCCACAATAACAGTAGGACCAAAAATGAAAATGACTCTTTGTATTATTTATTTTTTTAGATAGTTATATTGTTTGTTGGGTTATTCTTCGTGAACACAAATTATTTATTGTTCTTGAACAAATTGAATATGTATATGTGTTTGTTTAGCTTTATGTTCATGAAGGTTAACAAACACATTCAAACACACTCGTGAACATTCAAACATTAACTAACACTAATNAAATAATAGTATAGACTAATTCATTCAAGCAGTAAATTATCATCTAATGCAAATTTAATGCTCCAGGCAGATCCAGAAATTTTATTTAGTGGGGGCGAAAGATTAAAATAAATGAAATATTTTGAAAGAAAAAATTAATAACACATACATACTTAACAATTTAAGTACTTTATTTTGAGTAATATATATTTATATTATTTACTTATATCTAAACATTTACTATATATAAGGTCCCATATATATAAGGAGTGAGGTGGGGTGGGGAGGGGGCAGCTGCTCCCACTGCCCCCATACTGGCTCCATCCAAATTATAAATGAGTAAAGTCTTGTGTGAGTCCGCCTTATGTGAAATATGTAATACTTTTATTATATACACTAATAAAAAGTAGTATATTTTAACTAAAAAAATATTACACATTCTACTATTAGATAGTTTCGTAGCAGGCTTATTCATTATACATTTATTTAGAGGACAAAAAAGGTATGATGAAAAGTAGATCAGGTGGACATTTGCTTTCTAAATTGCAGGGAATGGTAAAGGTTGATCACATGGTGTCTAGTAGACTTTTTTTGTCTGTTATTTGCATTCATGAAAAGTTTGAACATCATCATCTGCTCCATTTCAACTCATTCTTATTTTAAAAGCTTTCTTCTTTTCATTTTACCTTACATCTTCTTATGAAAAAATTAAAGGAAGGTAAGAAAGGGAAAATGAAAGCTATTAAAAGATCACCTTTTGCAGTTTTGCATACTCCACCATCAATTCCTTTTCCTGCAGTTATAAAAGAGATCTTTGATGTTTACTTTTCATTTGCCCCCAACAAATGTAGTATGTTAGCATTCATGCATTATTCATCATACCTAGTAGGGAAATGAGGTTTAATTTTGATTAATATTTTTGGCTCAAAAAAATTTATATCTCATTAATTATTTTTCTTTTTTTAATCAAAGATAAAGGCCCTGTTTGGTAAATGCATGTTAGCTGATTTTGTTAGCTGATTGGGTTAGAAGGTATAATTAATTGATAATATTAGCTGATTATAGAAAAATGTTTGGTAAATTAGCTGTTGGCTGATAGCTGTTTGGTATAATTTCTTTTCTCAAAAGCCTAATTGAAAAGGCTGCTTTGAGTAGCCTTTTGAAATTTAGTATTTTGGAGTTACAAAAAGCTTATTAACTAAACACTTATATTGTTTGGCAAATTATTGTGTGGACCATAATAAAATGTACATTTTTAATGTACTAAATGTACATTATTTTTGTACTGAATGTACATTATTTTTATATGTACATTCAGTACACAAATAATGTACATCCCCTGAATATAATGTACATTATTTTTATATTGAATGTGTATTATTTGATAGTATGGTCCACACAACTATGTGGACCATGGTCCACACAATAATGATTGATATTGTTTTTTAACCAAGTCAAACAACTAATAATGGTCAAATAGGCCAATTATTTACCAAACAGGACCAAAGATAAGTGGATCAGGCCCAAGCCATGATAATTTGGGCAGACAGGCTCAACCCAATGTAATGAGGTAAGACTTGGCCTTGTTGGGTTGGCTAGAGGTTTATGGCCCAACTTAAGTTATAGTGAATACGACTAATTTATAAGTAGCTAGTGACATAAAGCAATAGTGACACTTATGTAGTCCGTAGAATGTTTCTGTATTATTGAAACTTGGCATGAAGGAAATTAAATATGCCAAATTGGTACGCTGTGGACTATAGTTGTTTGATGCACCATTGCCATTAGTGCGTGGCTTACTTTACAGTTAAGTGTCAACTGATCTGTGAGACAATGGATCAACTAGGCAACTATTATACGCCGCGATATTTGGTTACAATAATTCAGTATTTCAATAATTGTGGTGTGTTTATTAACTCAGAATTTTTCTTTTAATTTTTTGTAAGTATGAAAGGAACATCCTATCTTTCTCAACCCACGGATGTCAATCCTATCTTTCTCATCAAGGACTTGTAGGAGAGCGGAAACAAGAGTATTGCAGACTGTGATTTACGAGAAAGTCCGTAATCACTAACGGAAAGTGCATTTTGAATGAAATAAAAAAAGAAAAAGTGATTGTTAGTCGTGATGTAACCTTTGAAGAAAATGAAGCAGGGAGTTGGAGTGTGGATGCTTATCAAGATTCACAAAGACACGAGTTGTTTATGTTCTTGATGAAGATCATGTTGCTACTGAAGCTCCAACGAAAATAGTAGCAGAACCACCTCGTTGTTGTAACATCAGTTACAACACCTATTGAACAACCAAGGAGATCAGAACGAAGACAAGATAAAACAAGACAAGACATATTATCATATGCAATATTATCATTCTGTTATTTTCTTTATGTCTCAAGTGGGGTTGTTACAACATCAGTTTCAACACCCATATATATGTTCTGCAACTTTATATATACCTCAATTATTCTATAGTGACCATATTTAACAAATAATCACAATGAGGTAAACGGTAAACCAATTTAAATTGTTCATACAATCTAGACACAATCAAACTGAGAAAGTCAATAGGCACTCATACAAAGAATCGAACTTGAAATCCAGTAAACCACAAAAATATATGCTCAATATAGATGATTACCACTTCCATATCGATACAATATTCATATTCTTACACATCATAATTATTAAAGACCATATATAAGACATATATACTTGATAAAGAACGAACTACTTTTACAATAATAAAAAGAAATGATTATGTATGCATGGTAGAAATAAACAAAGAAATTAATTAACCCAGACAACGTGGTCATCTGGGAGGAAATGACAGACAGGGACAGTTCCAGGTTTAACCTTAAGCACTTGGAAGGCCAAGTGGTTAGGGTTCCAGGCAGAAGTATCCTTGTGGCAAACCGCTACAGCTTTAACCTTTGCGCCGTCATCGACTCCAACCAAAGAAACCTCGTACACCTCTGTGCTTTGTGTCTTGTGGCAATAGAAAATTGCGTAGGCATAGCTCTGCTTGTGGCACACCACAACTTTCCCATCTTTTCCCAACTTGCTTTTGGACCTTGAAATTACGTATTTCTGGGGCACTTCCCTTTTCCTCCCACCCTCGGTTGAAATTGCCTACACGTAAATTAAATACAGTTACTTGGACTGGCCGGATTAAAATCACTAATAAAAAGTAGTTTAAAATTTTTTAGGGCTTCATAATACTTTTGCTATAATCATACGATATAATTCTTTTTTAGTGCTTGATACTTTCAAAGTTGGTATGAAGAGTACTTGGTTAAGCTACTATATATATAGTAGAGTTTAATTTCTTCCCCTTTCGGTTAATCAACTTTAGTGATATTTCCATCTAGTGTCATTGGCTATCATTCTCATCACTTTTTATTTTTTATTTTTTATTTTAATTTTTTTAAAGCTTAACACCACTTGGAAACTATTTGGTAAACAATTCTCTCTAGTGATATTTGGCTGGAAAATTTGCTAAAAACGTTAAACTTAATTGTACGTACTTGATATTATCCGTAGTATATATATATATATAGATCGGCATTAGTTATTTATTAAGAGAAATAATAATACTACACCTACTCTCACTTTCTACTTCATGGTTACATGACACATTTTGATTCCAAAAATGTGAGTCACAGTTTTTATTACCCTTTTTTCTCCATCTAATAAAATCAAAACAAGCCGGTAAGGTGATGTTTTACTCGTTTGGATTCTATTTTTGAATTTTCTAACAGAAAATCTTTAAAAACTTCAACTCTAAAAAAATTATCATTCTTTTTTCTGAGGCTCAAACTCACGACCTCCTACTTAAAAGAATCACTGCCGCTGAACCACAAGGTCTTTGACTATCATTCTTTATTACTCATGCCCTAATTAAAATAATTTTTTTTTTGGACTAATGGTGAATTGGCTGATCCTAGTGTTACTAGTAAAATATGTAGATGTGGACAGGGAGAGCATCACTTACCTTAACGTTTTTGCCCAGCTGAGATACGCTGAAATCCACCATTGACTCCAATGAAGTAGCGCAGAGCTTCTCTTCTCCCATCATTGCCTGCGCCTCGCATTCGTCGAGGGTTTTCTTCATGACCCGGGCTTCTTTCGAGTCCGGGGACAGAGAGAAGCGGGAGAGAATCTGGGGGAGTTTCACGGCGGAAAACGGGATTTTTCCGGCGGCCGAGCGCGGGAGGAAAGTGGCGGCGTTGCTGGTTTTGGTGAAGTGCAATTTCATCTGGTTGCCTTGCTGCAACTCATTGTTGTTGAAGAAAAGGGCCACGTTGGGGTCGTCGTGGAGCTGATCCTCCGTCGCGGCGTACATGTAGTTGAAGGGACTCGCGCTGACGTTGACGCCGCCTTCCCCAACGGTCACTGCAGTCCCTTTGTTTTCTTCCGACTCTGCATAACATTTTCCTTTTAGGTTCATTTGGAAATGAGGAAAATGACTTTTATAAAATATTTTTTTAAAAATAATTATTTTTTAAAAATAATTTCATTTCCAGTGTTTGGATGTAATAAGGAATATATCCGGGGTATACGGCCTAAGTATTTTATAATGGGTAGAATGGTATAATTAAACATTGTAATTATTTTATTTAAAATATAAAAAATTATAATAATATTAAAATAATGTTATTTATTAAAAAATAGATTTGTTTTAAAAAAAAAAAGTAGAATCAACCGGTTTTCGGCAGAAACCTGTACTGGTTTCCGACGATTTTCTTGGTCTATTTTTGGCCATCAGTGATATGGCCTGGTTTTGCCGAGAACATGCGAAATGACTATTTTGACGATTGCAGAAAATGACTTAGAGAAAATATTTCGTAAGTCATTTTCTAGAAAAAATGAACTAATTTTCCTTGGTCAACGGAAAATATTTTCCATTGACCGCATTTTCTGGACGTTGACAAACACTGAAAACACGGAAAACATTTTCGGAAAGTCATTTTACGGTTACCAAACACACCCTTATTTACTTCATAACTAGCCTAAGTTGTCTGATCAACTCAAACCAAGAGTGTCAATAGGCCACTAATTCCGCGAGTCAACTTGTAACTAAGTCAATAGTCTATTCAATATTGCTTTGTAAGGATTAACCTCTTACCATTATACCAAAAACTATTTTCGAGAGTCTGGTACTGAACTTGGCCCTTTACCAGCTTCCACCTAACAACTCTCTCTCCTAGTGTGAGCATAAATATAATATAAATATAAATATGCAGTCCAACTATGAGCTTAGACTTTTAGTTAGATGTGTAACACCCCAATTTTCAACTCTTACATCTATTACAAAATCCGTAATAAAACGCTGCGGAAGCTTACATCTACTCAACAGAAAACTGGGTGCTACCGCCACACCTAGAGTGAATTCTATCACCTCTTTGACAAACTCCACTCTAAGTGCACAGGCTAAACTTACAACATCGACATCCACTTCCATCCTGTTCAGAACTCATCGGCTACTGGAGTCCACACTAATCTGCAACTGATAAGAACACATTGAAGTGTAGTTAGCACGACGGCTAAGTAAGAAAATCCATTTGTCACTTAAAAGTAGACAAAGGTTTGAAAACATTTAGTGAAACAACATCCACTCGTCTCGTAAGACAAAATCATTTCTTTCTCAAAGACGTTACAAAATAACTCTTTTCTCGTCTTTAAAACTTCCTTAGTTTCATATAGTAAGAGTGAGGCCTACAACCTCGGGCCATGGCACTCCAGCCCTCCCGTAGGTTCCTCCCTTATCCCAACCCCGGGCTATGGCACTCAAGCCTTCCCGTGGGCACCTCTCCTTATTCCAACATGACGACATAACGGCGAATAGACTTCGCTCTTAGCAATATAACGACCACTGGGCCATGGCACTTTAAGCCACCCGTGGGTCAATCAAGGTCCTCCTCACTTACTTTAGAAACTACGGTTTTGAAAACGTTATCCTTCCTTCAGTTTTTCTTTCTTAAATCATTTCTTTTGGACATAATTCACAAATGAGTCCAATACTTAAACCGGCTACCTCTTTAGCCCCTGAAGGATTTTCAAACATCATTTTCTCAAACAATAAAGTTTTGACAACCTTTATACCAAAATAGCATACGTCTTTCAACGTAAGTTTTCATAAACATTTTTGTATACACTTCATATGTCCATCTCACACTTTAAAACAACCAGCATCCTCAACTATCGTCCCCACCATTAACTAATAATAGATAGCTGTCCTTGTCATTATTTCCATTGACAACTTCCACCATGATCAACACTATTAGATCATAACTTGAGGATATCGTACATCATAACATATATAAATTCTAATAGGTAAGGTCATTGCCTAACCATAACCCAAAAATCATGAGATTATCATTTAATCTCCATCATTAATCCACGTCCTTAGCATCACCTGATCACCATTAACTCACTAACTACCCCACAATTATCATTAACACATCCATAATCATACTAAGCATAATTCAGAAAATTTCAGCTTTGCGCAGTCCGAAAGATTGAGCCGGTAAAAATAGTTCCCGAACTCTTTTTCACTTAAAATTTTTATGGTAGAACCCCAACTTATAGTACTTGATGTCCGTCAAAAGTTTTGGTCACTTTGATCCACGAATAAACACAGAAAATTGCCTTTTTGCCCTTGGTCCGAAATATTTTTCTCTCCGTCCAGTTTTGGGAAAAATTCCGAAAACCATACTTATACTACTCCGATCATTATGAAATTTTATATGTAGGTTCTACACTTGTTGAACTACATATCTACAAAAAATGGAGTCAAAATACCTTACCAATTTTTCCCAATAATTTTCGGAAGTCACTGCCAGAGACTAGCTGATTTCCTTTCACTATTTTCACAAGTATAAGCCTATATGGACATAAATACAACATATACAAGCATATCCAAGCTATGAACATGTATACAAAAATATTCCCAAAGCTCCAAAACACCATGTTTCAACCAAATAATCAATTATCTAATTTCAAGTGACTAAACCAACTTAAGGGAATTCCTTACCTCAACCGGGTTTCTAATTTCGTAGAAAATCCTTGTAGTTGATTTTCCCCAATTTCACCTTAAAATCCTAGGATTCCACCAACAACATAACACAATATTTAAGAAATCTTAACTTAGATTCATGATCTAGGAAGGGATATAAAGCTTTCTACCGAATAAAATTGAAGTTTTACCGAATATCTTGGAGACTTGTGTGGAGATCTTGGCTATGTGGAAGCTTGAAGCTTTGAAGGAAGAAGATGAAAATCTCACTCTCTCTCCTCTCTTGAATATTTCGGGCTTAAGGAAGAAGAAGGGAAAAATAGCTTTTATATTTCCCATTTGGCTTATGGGATAAGAATGGAACATGTAGTGAAAATTTGTGACATGTGTCAAAATCTTGTGGTTTGATCATAAAAATATCTTGGCTTGGACTGATTGGGATTAAATCAGATGAATTCTCGGTAGAAACTAATTCAATTCAAATAATTCTCGAACCCAAAAATTTATTCCAGTCTAAAACTCAAAATTGGGCAAGGTTTGGTACACCGCGGAATTTTAGCGATGTACGATCAAAATAAATTTTCGCTGCAATGGGCTGATTTAATTAAATAGGAAATTCCAGAATAATAGTATGGTGTCTAAAAATCCATTTCCTAGGACAAACGGGTCCGAATACTAGCTCCTAAAATTCTTACGGTTCGTGACCGGTACGTACGATCGCAGCTTAATAACAACTATACTCACTTATAAAAATTCCTTTGAAATATCTGAAGATCATTTCATGAATGTCATAACTTAAAGACCTATTTTCCGAACCTCAAACTTATTGGAAAATACGAGGGGTTACAAGATGGAGCACATGATTCAATTTGATATCAGAGCCATGGAAAAGGTCATCGCCACCCGTATAGCATCACATTTCGAAAGGTAAGATGTTAAACTTGACCAATTGTCGGCCTCCGCCCAACAAACTGAATTTTACCTAGTAATAAGATAAACGAATTTTTTGCATTTTTAGTCCCACGACTATTGTGGTACTTGCAGAATTGGTCCACGACTTTCAAACTTTGCAATTTTGGTCCACGACTATTGTTTTTGTTGCAAAAATGGTCCTTTTCCAGTCAACATCTCACCGGAAAATAAATCCGGCGGATTTTCCGGCAAGTTTTTGCCGAAAAAAAAAAATCCGCCATATTTTTCTTCATTTTTTCGCTGGAAAATTTTTTTTCCTTTCAATTTGTATTAAAATGGACATTTACATTGTTGAAAAAAATTAATCTTTCAAGCAGGGAAACATCGATTATGCCGGAAAAACATATATTCTTATTTTGGTAAACTAATTAAAGTTAACACTAATTAATTTATAATTAAGTTAAAATAATTATAAGAATTTTGAAGTCAAAATCAATTTGGAATAAATAGAAATGCAGAATGGCAGTGAACACAACTGGCAGTGAGCTATTTGAAATTTGGAGCATTATGGCAGTGAGCTATATATTTGGACTTTGGAGCAAATTAAGCTATTTGAAATGTATATGTGATTGACTATTTTAACTAAAAAAAATTAAAACTAATTAAATTAATTAAAGTTAAAACTTTAATTATTTTCACTTTTTAGCCAATTAAGTACAAATTCAAAATTATTAGTACAAATTCATGATCAACAAAAATAATATTATTATGATTAAATTTAAACTAAAAAGTACCCAACAAATTTGAATTTGTAAATAATTTTACTAAGTAAAAAAATGAATTAGTTTTAACTTTATTTTGTTTTAAATCGAGTTTTAATTTAATTAATTTACCAAAATAAGAATATATGTTTTTCCGGCATAATCGATGTTTTCCTACTAGAAAGATGATTTTTTTCAACAATGTAAAGGTCCATTTTAATACTACTTGAAATGAGAATTTTTTTTCCAGCGAAAAATTGACAAAAAAATATATCGGATTTTTTTTCCGGTGAAAACTTGCCGGAAAATCCGCCGGATTTATTTTCCGGCGAGATGTTGACTGGAAAAGGACTATTTTTGCAACAAAAACAATAGTCGTGGACCAAAATTGCAAAGTTTGAAAGTCGTGGACCAATTCTGCAAGTACCACAATAGTCGTGGGACTAAAAATGCAAAAAATTCTAAGATAAACTTTACAATACTTAATACAATATCAAAAAATATTTATGATTATATTTGGTACAAAAATATCGAGGTAGAAGAACAACCTGCTGTAGAGAGGGAATCTTTGACTGCTCCTGGCATGGGGGTGTTTGGAATCACAGATTTCCAATATGCCTCAGGTGATAAAGCTGCATGGCATGCAACAACACCCACCTGAAAACAACAAATATGAATATTATAATATATATATGTATACAATCTGCAGATTGATTTCTCCAAACAATTTATTACTCTGAAGAGAGTAAAATAATAAGTCAAAATCTTACAGAAAGAAGTGAGAAGATTCCAAGGAGTTGAAACTCCATTGATGTTGATGAAAGCTAGGCTACTTGAAGCAGAAAATAAAGCTTAGATGATTGAAAAATGGAGAATGGGTTCGGGAGTTATTTATAGTAATTCTGGAAAGTTATAGGTACAATTTGTTCACGTCTTATATTTAATGAAATCATGTTGTAAGTAAAAGATGTATAATAACTATGTTTTTTATAAAAAAAAAAGATGTATAATAACTTTTATTACATACAAGAATATTTTATTGGAGGTAATTTCTGCCAAGTTAGTCGATTATTAATGTGATAACCACAAGATTATAGGTTTGACTTTCGGTGAGAGCTGCCTATTTAATTTTTTTACCCGCTATAGTCATAAAGGGGAGGTTTCTCTAGTGCACAGCCTCTAATAGTGGCGAAGGTTAGTAACCACAAAATTCTGGGCCTATTGACTTTTTTAGCTACTCTGTGATTTTTGTCGATTAGAGTCACAAAACATACTTGACCTTGTTGGGTTGAACTTCTCTCATATGTGGTAAAATAGCTCAAATTTGGACCAAGTCGTTTTGTATCTATTATATATATATTTTTGTTGGACTTTCACCCCTTAGCCCTAATTTTATATATACAGTGGGGCGGTTGCAGTGAAACATTCCAATTTCTTCTTATTGCTAAATTGTGAAGGGAACTAAATTTCCTTTTGGTTTCATTCTCCTATTATATATATGTTATTAGGGTTGATGGATGAAGGAGCACGACAGCGGAGAGACGTGAAACAAGCAGTGAAACAAACAAATTTCTTTTCCTTCTTTCCTCGTCTTCTTCGATAGTGTTCAGTGGCAGCAAGAGAAATTTCATTCTTTTTTTTT
>CM008340.1:41632682-41646414 GCA_002525835.2 Ipomoea batatas | reverse complement strand
AGTTTTAAAAGTTCATGGACCTAATTGACTCCTTATGAAATGTTCGAGGGCCTATTTGACCCTTTTCCCTTAAAATTTTAAATTTATTTAAATTTTAATATAGTAAATAATAATAATAATAGTGTAAAATATATTTTTTATTGGATATTTATATTTTAAAAAATAACTAACATATAACTCTAATATTTAGTGTGTATTTATTATTATTATTGTTGAAGAAGATAAGAAAATATATGGTGGATGCATATGCATAGTAATAATAGTGGAAATGATAACGGGAGTTATAACGGTAGGGGTATATTTGTCCAAAATATTCTATAGTACAACTTTTATAGCATAATGTACAAAAAAACTTAACGGAAAAATTGGACATAAATGAGGGATATAACATTCATTCACATTTATTATGATTATATATACACACACTTTGTGTAACCGTTATGTTTTAATGGTAAGATGTTATATTTGACCATCTAAGCTGCCCTTCTAACACCTACCTGTCTCAATTGTAAGTATGTATTTCAGTCAATTGTAACATCTTTGACTGCTTACGCAAGTATAAATAGCTAAACATGTTAGTGTAATCGAGGTTGATAGGTGTTGGGATGAACTCACGAAATAATAAGTTTTTAGTGCAGTAGTAAGCCCAGATCTGACAAAAAAAAAAAAATTTAAATCATGTATATATGTACAAGCTTGTAGCCAAAGACCTGGTCAAGTGGCATCCGGTGTGTTGGAGTCAACTATTGACTCGTTGTGCTTCAGTAGGTTGAGAAAGTATGGATGATGGGAGTGAGTTCGAGCCAAGATCTCGCAACTTGACATCGTAGGTAACGGCCTTTCGGGCAATTTGTGGACCATGAATTGAAACAATTGAGGTACAAAATTTATATTCATAATGTACAGAATTTTATAACACAAAATATAAATAAAAATTACAACACAAGACACATAGTATAGCATTATGGACCCAGCTGGATTGAAAAGATGAGGTACAGAATTCATAATCGTAAGGTACAGAATTCCATAACACAAGACACATAAACATATTATATATTTACTTATTTTTTTTAAAATATGATTTAAATACATAATTTGTGTTCATAGGCACAAAATTTCACAACACAAAACACAAAAATTCATAAGACACAATTACTAATTTATTCCAGGTACAAAATTCACACTCATAAAGTACAGAATTTATTAAAATATACAAAAAATCATAACACAAAACACAAAACACAAACACATAAACCAGAGTTCATGGCTAGTGTAGTGTAAACTCTGGTCCATGGTATAACAGTTGGGTCTCCGGTTGGCTTCTCCGATCCACCAGCAACTGCAAATTCTAGTAAGAAAAATCTAGTGAGTCGGCTAACAACAGGGCCGGATTTTAGGGCATGCAAGACGTGCGACCGCACAGGGCCCCATAATTTTGGGGGGCCCTAGTCTAGCCTAATAGTTAGTATATGTATTTGTGATTATATTGACTCAAAATTAGTTTTTTTTTGCATTTTTTTTTGCATATTTCTCTTTGCAATTTTTCTTAAATTCACAGTTTATTTATACTTTGATAGGGTCTCACTTAGTTATTAACACAGGACCCCGCAAATCAAAAAATCGACCCTGGCCAACAATATTCTGGTCGCCGCCCACGGCAACCTCCATCTATCCTCAAATGTTATCCAAGAATGGCACCAACTCCTCCCCTTAACAACTAAGCTAGTCGTTATAATTTCTCAAAAAAAAAAAACTAGTCGTTATACCAAGGTCACAAACGACGTCATTTCAATAAGTGGGAGAAACGGTTCTCATAAATCTCCGTAACTGATGCTATAGTTCATCTCAAATGATACTACAGTTGTGTTGAACTGATACTGCAGTTGCATGTGTTGAAAGGGAACTGCAGTAGTTGCGCGGAACGGATGGCGTTTCATCCGTCTAGAACTGTAGTTGTATTGAACTGATACTGCAGTTGTGTTGAACTGATACTGAAGTTGTGTTGAGGCCGTTTCATCCGTTTGGAACTGCAGCTGTGTTGAACGGGAACTGCAGTTGCGTGGAACGGAGACCATTTCATCCGTTTGTTTTCATTAATCAAAACAACGTCGTTTTGTCACTTGAACCACAATGCTTGGTGGACCGTGTTCCACAGTAAAATTATATTTGCGCTTAACAACCCTTTAATTAGGAAATAAAAAATAAAAATAAAAATAAAAATAAAAAAAAAAAAACAGAGAAAACCCTACATCCTCAGTGCGGCCCACACGTCAAACAACAAGAACCAATCACAATAAGGCAAGAGTTAAACACGAAGAAACAAAGCAAAGTAAGTTAGAAAACAGAAACCAAAACTCTTAACTCTTAAGAGAACAAGAAGACAACGACATAATCCCATAATCCCAAACCTTAATTTCCTCAATAAGCCCCATTCAACGAGACCCATGTCGAATCCCTTCAACGTTGAGAAGGAAAAAAGCTCCAAAAATGGAGAATGGAAAAGAAAAGAAAAATAATGAAAGGAGTGCTCCAGATAGAGATTATATCTCTAGAACATCCTTTCTCTCATCTACATGCAGCTGAATGAAAGTGAAAGTGAGAAAGTCTACATTAATTAGGTTATCCCTAAGTAGCACAGTCTAATTTTGAATAATAGTGCCTTGATATTTGATTAATTATTTTGAAAAAATTCTACAATAATGTTGATTAGTAAGAATGCTGGACACTACAAATAAAAAAGAAATTATATTATTGTGATATTTTTGTAGATAATAAAAAGTAAAATTATGTCTTAATGAGAAGGATCGGAGGACTAGCTTTGAGATTCTTAAGCATGAGGGTTGGAGTTCAAACTCATACGTATAAAGTAATGCTTTTGGGAGACCTACTCTCACGGCTAGATTAGTCAATACCATTTGACATGTGAATATCGGTGCGTTATGCAAAAATGAAATTTAAATTATTATTTCATTTATAAAAATGTTATCATTGTTGGAAACAATAGCAAAAAATTGATGTTTTAAACATTATTTTGAAGTATTAATTTGAGTGGATCCATTTTCGATTTGGATCTCATATCAAAATGGATTCAAGATTTTCTGATCTAGTTGAGATAATGATGAGTTTAATATATTATACCAAAAATCAAATTACTATGACTGGAAGTTGAGGGTTGCAAATCAAATTCCATAATGAGCTTCAAGTACGACTCAGATTTTTGTGATTACAATGACTGGAATTTGGGAATATTATTTCAAATTTTTAAATTTAATTTGCCTTATGATCTCGTAACCATTGCATTTTTTTTTGTGACGAGAGAAACTCATCGTCACCATCAGAGGGTGTGCATTGGGTAAATCTAACCTTGTGAGCTGTGAGTTGTGACTCTAGCCGGCAAAGGACCATAAAGAGATAAACTAGTCTAGATTGTCCATAGTTAACCGATTCAAATCAATAAGACCAATAGTCTGCTTCCACTGTGAGTCAAACTTGGAATCTTGTGGTTACCAAATCGATAGTCTAACTAACTTGGTGTTGAAATTTATAGCATAAAATGACGTTGTATGTTGCCATTTTGTGGTACAAATATAAGTGGGTCCACATTCGATTTGAGTTGGGTCAAAGTGGATGTTGCCCCATAGTGTTGTTTTATCAACTTATTCACACCTACACTAAGTTGGTTGCCCATAATCATTGCATTGTTACTATTATATAGTGAACTCTCTGGATCGATGTTGCCCATGTTGTTGTTGTTGTTATTGTAATTGGTTATATCAACTTTCTCAAATGTTGCTAAAATAGGATGATTGTTTGATGCAGGCCCACTGATAACTGATCTGGAGTTATTGCTGCCTAATATAATGCTCATCCGCTAATTTGGGGATTTGTTTTGAGTTGGATCCGAGCTTTCTTTTTATATTTCATGGTTTTTCAGGTGTATACCGAGGAATCTATGTTTTTTGTCCTTTTCATCCCAAGTTTATATTCATTACACTTCAAAACTTGGCAAACAAACACAAAGTATCCTGCTAGGTTAATATTATTCCCTTTTTAAATAATATTATTTTTAGTATGCATTTTAGTCATTTGTAATGTAGTCTTGGACAGTTTACTATTTTTTTTTGGTGACGAGAAAAACCTGGCATGCAACCACTATCCGAGGGTGTGCACTGGATAATTAAGCTCTACTACTGTGTAATAATCTTCAAACCATGCAAGAAAACTAAATTTTACTAATATAAATGTTACAAGTACAAGTTTTTATATGCAAAATTCAATGTAGAGTGTTCGGTTAATATTGAATTTGTGGCGGGTGAGAAAGCAAATTAAGTTTTGGGAGGCCAACAAAAGTAAGCAAGATTAATAATGGAATCACCAAATATTCCAAAAGAGATGCTTTGGCAATGATTTTATTGAATTAAAAGTTGAGTCTAGTCTAGTCTGATCAAATCATATATAGCATGCAAGGAATATATAGAGTATCTCTTTAAAATGTTAGTTGGAGGGAAAAGACCACTACCAACTTGATTTACAATTGATTGCTAAGAAGAGTGACATGCAAATTGCCCCCAACAACATACATGAGCAATTGAGCAGCCCTTTGAAACTAAAAATCTTCAAGTGCTTCAAGTACTTTCATGTCTCCTTGCTCCCATTGCAAATATAATGCCTCATCAACCTAATCAACTCCCACTTTTACATTAGTACTAAATGCCATTTTGCACTGCTCTAAGTCCATTGCTCTCGTCGTAACCCGCAAAGTTTTACACATAACCTTGTGCATGAAGTTGGCTCTGATACTACTAATTAAAAAATGTGTTCCGTCTCAACTAAAAGGTCAACCTGATAATTGGACTGTACAATTATGTTTATATATTATACGCTCAACAATTCTAACTCGAGTCTAAAAGGAAGATTTTATATATGACAAATAGGTTTGGACATATTAAGATATTAATCAAGTTGAGTTCATGTCAATAATATCACTCGAAAATCGAAATAGGATAAAGCTATAAGAACCCAAAAATTTTCACCATTTGACGTGGTAATAATTTTTTTTTATTCCTTAGTTACCATGAATATAATTGGTCGATACCGTTCTGTTTTTTTTTTTAATCTACTTATTAGTCAAATATAACCATATATTAAAAATTTAATTCATGTAGCTTAAACCCTAGAAATAACTCTTATGAATAAGAGAATATCAATTTTTATAACAAAAAATAACCATTTTTAGATGTAGAATGTAGTATATAGATATAGACACACAACTGAACATGTGACTTGGTACTAATATGGAGACATGTAATCTCCAAGAAAAATGGGATAAGACACACAAGAGACAATTAGTAGTTGTTATTATTCTATCAAATAACAAATGAACACAAAAAAAATCCACTATTATGGAATTTAATTTAATTGAATTGACATGGTTCTTAAAGGAAAAGCTTTAAATAATCAAATAATAGTAGTATGGTGAACTCTTATATATGTATCCGTCTTAATTAATTACTCTGTATAATATTGATTTGATACTGTTAGATGATTAATGATGCTTCTTTTAATTTCTTTTCTTTTCTTTTTTTTTTTTAAAGGAAAAATGCATTCAATAAATTAAGCTAAGGGAAAACTGTTGAAGACAAGGAGGAACATAATACATCCAAATATATATATGAGAATCAGCCTGAGAAATAGTTGCTCGAGCTAAGGTGTGGACAAACAAATTCGATTATCTACGAATAAAATAAAGGTTATGTTTGGCAAACCTAGCTGAAAGCTGAAAAGTAGCTGAAAACTGAAAAGCTATAAGCTCGAAGCTGAAATCTGAAGAGTTGTTAAGCTAGCTGTTATGCTTAAAAGTTTTTGGTAAAATCAGCTTTTTGATAAGCTGATAAATGTAAAAAGACTAAAAAGGCATGTTCATACAATTTAAATAGTTTTAATTTTTTTTTTTTATATTCGATAGAAGGGGGAAACCTAAAAGACAAATAGTTTTAAATTTAAATAGGTTTGTTTATATATTAAAATATAAAATAGTGAAATCAATATATTTTAATAAAATATAAAGTAAGAACATATATTTGAAAACATATAAAGTAAAACAAAATGTTTATAATTCATAAGATTAGTTCATACAAAAATCAATGTTCAAACACAAATGTTAAATTGAAATTACAACCAAGCATATTGAAGAGAAAAAGTAAAAAAGGTTTTAATTAGGAATGGTAAAGGATGTCATTTCTTTAAAATAATAAGGTTAAAGATGGAAAAAAAGTTAGGAAGCTACTAGCTTATTTTGAAACGCTACTTTAGATAGCGTTTAAAAATAAGCTCTTATTTTAAGTTACTAGCTTATTATAGCTTATTAGTAGCTTAAAATAAGCTATAAGCTCTTAAATAAGCTCCGCCAAGCAGAGCCAAAAGGGCACCGAATCAAAGTGCCTTGATAAAGGCTGACATCTAGAAATAAACATAACGATGCTTTTTTTTTTTTTTTTTAAATCAATACTATATATGTTGAAATTATAAGTTTGGACAATTGGTTTGATAACCACAACGTTTCAAGTTCAACTCTCTGTGGGAGTTGCCTATTGGTCTTCTTCGTTTAATTAGCAAATTTTACTTCCTTGTGGTTCTTTGTTGGCTAGGATCACACGACAAACTTTGCCTAGAACTTACCTTCATGTAGTAGTTACCAACTTTCAGATAAATTATATATAACACTAATAATTTAGGCAATAAACAGAAAACATCACCCAATTGTTCCTTAACATCATAGAGCGAATCATATATTCATATATTTGAGTTATCAAAGGTAACATGGTAGTATGGTCTGAGACATAACTGACAATGGAATGTCTTTTACACTTGATTAGACAAGTATATTTGGCCGAAAGTAGTAGGATATCATACCATAATGACACTCATCTTGTCTATCCTTAATATGTAATCCTTTAATTGATCATATATTCCCTTTCTTAAATGTCAGACCAATTAAACTTAGGTTTGACTATATGCATCCTTAATATATACTTGTTTAGAAGACAATTTAGCATTTTCAAAAAGTTGTAGATGTTCTATGATTAACATTTGCTAGATTCTATTCAATGGGGTCTCATTTATAAATTAAAGGAAGATTCTTACTTCCCAAGTGCTTGACTAAATTATTTCTTATTTTAAGAATATATGAGTAAGAAAGTTGTTATTTTTCTTTTACATTATTGAAAAAATTAAATATGTTATATTTATTAATTATTTGTGAATACAACTGACCCTATTACATAGTAGTATCTGTTCATCTATACTTTTCTCAACCTGTTGAACCACAAAGAGCACAAAGAGTCAATTTCGATATCTCCTCCACTGAGGCTCGAACTCATGGCCTTTCATTTGAGGGAGGCCACTACATGCCATTTGAGCACAAGGTGCTTGGCTAATAAATAATTCATGTAATAATTAAATTAAAAAAAAATTTATACAGTCGTGATATGTGATGTTGCAAATATTAAGAGAGTCAACTCTTTAGAGAACTATGTTAGGCGGAGAGATGGAGAGTCAAATCTAATACTTTCTATTTCTCATTTTACTTGTCTGGTTTATTATTCATTGGTCAAATTAACTATTTCTTCTTTGCTTATTTTCTTTAGTATTTTTAAATTATTTTTAAATTTAAATTTTTGTGTTTAATAGTAATTTTAATGTAGTTTCTAAATATATAAATTTTATATACTAATACTGAACTTAATATTATCAAAAATTGAATTAAAAAAAATCAGTCAAGACTCGTTAATCGTGCTAGACACATAAAATGAGATGGAGAAGTATCTTTTATTGAAATGTGGCGTTAACTACTACTAAAATATAATGAAATAAAGTTGTGTTATTACTACTAACATGGAAGTGCTTGACTAAATTATTTTTTTAGTCATTTTCCTTTACTAATGCCCATCTTTATGAATTATGATAGGAAAGCCCTAAAAAAAAGAAAAACTATTTATTTGTCCACATGAGCAGCTCAGTTGGTCACGTGAAATTTAGGAAGAAAGATCAAGGATCGAATTTCACCATCGACAGTGTGAGAGCAACCTCTCAAAGAAGTGTAGCTCCTATGTTCAGCTGAGGCTGAATTACCATGATTTATGATTTACATGGGCCCTTGGTTGATCCTGTCACAAGTTAATAAAAAAGTTCACTTAATAATCAAATACAAAAAGAATTTATACAAAAATCAAATCTTTTAAAAAAATCAAATACAAAAAAGCAAATTTTATACAATAATGACATGTTATGCATTAAATATTAAGAAAATTTGGACTTGGGTAGCAAATTTTATTGGTCTAAATAGGCTATCTTACAATCCCATCCCTAACTATTAATCTGAAATTCTGTATCCAAACACATACTGAAATATGAATTTTCTGAACTCATATATACTTGGACTTTTTCAAATCAAATCCTATTATTATTAATGATGGATTTCATCACTCTTTTGTTCTTGAAAATATTTGTTTTTAGGGTTTAGGAGTAAGTACTCAATAGCTTTATGGAAGCTGGGCATGAAATCCAGGTATTGGGATCGGCAGAAAAGCTGTGACATCCTAGTTGGTTTACATTTTGGTGGGACATATGACATGGAGAAATTTGTTGGCCCCATCCACCTCAAAGTTTCCTCAATATCATCCATGCATAATGATTCCAACATGTTGAATGCAAGACAGACCACATATTCATAGTTTCGTTTGATCTATTTGCAGTTGTATGTGTAATCCCATGTTGAAGCCTACGATAATGGAGGCAGCATTGTCTCTTGCACTAGATCGTATTTTCCCCTACCTATTCCCTTGCCAAGTCTTTTTTTGGTGCGGTTTCAGTCACTTTTAGTACTCAAATATTAATTTAAACAAGAATTACGACAAGTCAGGTGAGTTTGAAGCTAAACATGAGTTTAAACTAAAGATAATTTTAATTTGGGAATAACCTCAACCACAAGGTTACATGTTTTACTCCTATTTAACAAGAGCGATCTATTGTCATTCTTAATTCCCTTACACCACGACGAGAGGTTAGATTATTGCTCACTATTGCACACAAGGAGTCCCTCATTTTGAAAGATTGCTTTCACATTGCCGTTGGTTTTTTTTTACTCACTATTGCACACAAGGAACCCCTCATTTTGAGAGATTGCTTCCGCATTGCCGTTGGTTTTTTTTTTACTCACTATTGCACACAAGGAACCCCTCATTTTGAGAGATTGATTCCGCATTGCGGTTGGTTTTTTTTTTTTTTTTTTTTTTTAATACAACGGACCCTATAATTACTTTCTCAACCTGTTGAAACACAAGGGGTCATTGTCTCCACTGAGGCTCGATCTCATGACCTCCCATATGAGAAAGTCACTACATGCAATCTGAGCACAAGGTGATTGGCATGAACAAACTAGATTGGTTAACCTGGTTTACATAAACTTGTACAAGGCCGAGGATACACCTTCAAATAATGACTACGGCCTGCGAGTTTTCCTTAGCTCGTCACTCAAAATAAAGATAACTTTGTTGGAAAATTGTCAATTCTTATCTATCTTTTTTATTACCCGACAATCGTAGTTAATTTTTTTTAAACCATTAGGTAGTTGAAAATTACCAGCAACCATAAGTTTTCTGGTTAGACTATTCATTCAAAATTTTTGACAAATTCTAGTGGTCGGTCACTTTTAATCGGTAATTAGGAAATAGTACAAACATATTTTTAAAAATCGTTAACCCAACGGGGTAGCTCAAGTAACAAGTGAGCTCTCTTTGTGGGGAAGAATTTCGAGAGAACCCAGGTGCAAATGTGCAATTCCTATAAGTGACCCCGTGGATCTACTAAAAAAAAGACATATTTTTAGATAAGTGATTGAATTGACAACCTAATTTTTAAACGTAAACTTTAGTATTTTGATGACTTTTTGGTGATGAAAAATTCCAAAATTTCCTGCAGTGTAATTACATGTTTTTTTTTCAAAAAAAAAAAAAAAGGTTCTATCCACATAAGTATGGGTGATCATGTGAGTGGTGGCTTATCTTTATCCAATTGTAAAGATCAGAATTAATTTTTTCAAAAAAAAGTCTAAGATAAAATGGAGAAGTATAGATCCGAACACATCGTTCGTTAATTTTATCTTCAATTAATAAGGAAATTTAAATTGTTTTAAAAATACATATTAAAAGTTAAACTAACTTTAACTCGAACTAAGATCAAGCTAGAAATTAAACAAAATAGACATATGACAATGCAAGATAGATAAGACAAATTATTTTTTTTTAAACATTAAATTTCTTTCAAAACTTACATAATAAAGGAAGTAAACTATATATAAATACTCCAAGCCACCATTAATATAATGACTCTTATTTGGTTCAAAGTGATTGATTCAACAATAATACAATAGAATTGATTTGTAGTGTGATTCATGGGATAAGTGGTACCTAGATAAAGATTCTAATGTTGGCATACACATGTACATGCATGTCCATTGATGTAACACAAAGGTACCTTTGTGCAACATGGAAAGCTTTCATATATCTCACCTCTCATCACTGCTATTAGCTTAGCTTCAAATGACAACTTTTTAATTGCTTTGATTTAATATAACCCAAATGTTTTAAATAAACATTCTTATATTCCTCAGGAAAGTATCATCTCTGTCCAAGGCATCAGTCTAGTTAATGAGAAGTCTCGCTCACTTAAAACTTGCTCTCAACGGCGGGATGTGAACTTGATGTCTGCCATGGAGATTGCGAGTTTGGGTTTGGGTAGACTCCTTGTGCACAGAAGTGTACAATTTGTCAATTTGGTGTTGAGTCTCGAAATTAGATTTGATCGTTTTACCTTTACATGGGCCTTGGGACGGGTTTAGCAGGTTTGTGTATAGCTTGACGAAATTAGAAAATCTAAGTTTTTTTTTTTTTTTTTGAAGTATAATCTCCCACAAAGGGGTGTATCCAACTGACAAAGACACCTGTTTACATGAGAAAAGATGGGAAATATTGTAGTGCTCTTAACAATCTATCTTTGGAAATATATGCACAAGACAGAAAATCTGAGTGGGTATGTATCTTGTCTTCCACTCCTCCCAACATTTCCCTCCTAAATTCTCTCTCTCTCTCTCTCTCTCTCATTGCAGCTTAGTCAATTCAATTATGTGATTATGTGATGGCACTTTCAGTTAATTTGTAGCTTTGATTAGACATGGTTGGTTACCCAATCAATGGCTAGCTGGCCAGGTCTGACTACTTAGTATTTGAATTAGACTGGTCTAGAAATGTGCATGGTTCAAGAAGCTAAAGATGATGTCTTTTAAGGGGATAAAAAGAATTAACACATTTAGTGGCATCAATATTAGTCAAGACAACATAACACATAAGGTTTGAATTGGGGTTATATCTTCCACGCAAATGGGTTGGCCGGATTCGTAAAGAATGGCCCAAAAAGAGGAAGATGGCAAGGTCCGGTTGTTGGCAAATTATATCGTGGACTAGGGTTCACAGTGCAATGTGAATTCTGATCCAATACACAAAAATTTTACTGCATAATACACATAATTCATGTTTATAAATTATAATACACACACACATAAACACAATATAATAAACATGAATTATGTGCATTACGTTAAGTGTTTATGTGTCCTCAGTTATATAATACACAGAATCATGGTTGAAAAAATCGCTAGGCGCTCCTAGTACCTAGGACGCCTAAGCGGGGATTAATCGGCGCCTAGTCGCCCATGTATTTTTTATTTTTTAAGAATTTGTTTAAGCATTTTTAATTTTTTTAAAAGACCAATATTATGAATTATATAATACTTTAATAGTTAATACTAAAATATTAAATATTAACCTAAAAATATTTAAAGTTTGTACAATTTAGGGTTATTTTCCTAAAACATGATGTTGTTTTGAGTGAAATAATCCATTAAAAATATATAACAATAGTTAATCGACCGACTAGGCGGCCTAGGAGGTCTAGTTGGCGCGGCGGCGCCTAGGCGGTCAGCGCCTAAGTGGCCTAAGCACCGCTTAGGCGGCCGCCCTAAGCGGTCGCCTAGCTGGCCAGCCGCTTAGACCACCATTTAAGGTGATACGCTAGGCGGGATTTTTGCAACATTGCACAGAATTTATGTTCATAATGCACAAAATTCATGTTCATTATACTGTGTTTATGTGTATCTGTATTATGAACATGAATTATGTGCATTTTGAACATAAATTCTGTGCATTTTGAATACGAATTCTGTGTATTGAACAAGGGTCTACATTGCACTGTGGACCCTGATCCATGATATAACGATTGCCTGTTGTTATGTCAATGACCTGCATACACCTTACATGTTCACAATTTTAGAATTCTAAATTCGCAACTACATAACTCTATATTCACAATTATAGAACGCTATATTCACAATGTCATAAATTTATATTCACAATTTCATAACTCTATATTCAACAGTATAACACAATTTTTAAATCTATATAACAAAATTGTGAATATAGAGTTTCAAAAATTGTAAATATTAAGTAATATAATTTTGCATATTGAGATCTAAATTGTGAACATATAGTTCTAAAATTATGAACATGTACCGGTCCATAGCATAATTTGCTGGCAAGGTCACTGACTGCTTGGGAGTATAGGTTGGGTGACGTGGCAATTCTTATATCATGGACCATGATACACAGTGCACTATGGACTCTAGTGTATGTGTATATGGCTTATGTTAAGAGTTTTTGTGTCTTGTGTTATTAAATTTGGAACCTTAAGAGTATGAATTTGTACTTGGAATAAATTAATAATTGTGTTTTATGTTATAAATTTTTTAGTCTTGTGTTATGAAATTCTGTGTCTATGAATACAAATTATGTACCTAAATCAGATTTGAAGAATAAGTAAATATATAACATGTGTATGTTTTATATATATATATATATATATATATATATATATATATATATATATATATATATTGTGATTTTTGCGTCTTCTATTATGAAATTATGCACCTTACAAGTATGAATTTTGTACTTTATCGTTTCGATCAAGGGTCCAAAAGTAGTATTTATTTGAAGTACTGAAAATGAAAATAATGACAATGCTACCCAAACGAGTATTACGAAGATTTTGAGAAATTCAAACCAAAATAAGTATTTATTTAAACTATCACTTTTAGACTAAGTATTTAGACTACCTTTTTTACAAAGTTGCAAACATTTATTTTAATATCAATTATAATCTATCTCTCCAATATTATCTTGCATTTATATACTTTGAATTGCCAATTTAAATAAACAAATTTAACATTCAATTACCTATACATGAACATCTACTATATGACAACTCATACAACAATTGATTTCCATGCAAAGTTGAGCAACTGGTTGCAGTTGGATAATTTTCGGCTGTAATAAATTATGATTTCTATATTTGCAAAATCATCATTAGTCGCATCTATCTCACCATCACCTATAGCAACAATCCATTTTGGAAAATCATCTATTTCTTCAAGGTTTCAACATTTCTCACTCTTTGTAATCTTGAAGTTTTAATCAATCTTAACACTTAACAACTATTCCAAAGATATGAAGAGTTTATACTTGCCCCAACAATGTCTTGTTTTTTTCCCTTGGAAATCACATGTAGTATTTGTCGAATCACCACCAAGACGGAGAGGGGGGGGGGGGGGCGCCGAGCGAAA
>CM008340.1:41600364-41615208 GCA_002525835.2 Ipomoea batatas | reverse complement strand
TTTAGAAAATATGTTAAAAGTACTATTAAACACAAAAAATTAAATTTCAAAATAATAAAAAATTACTAAAGAAAATAAGTAATAAAGAAATAGTTTATTTCACCAATGAATAA
The DNA here is from genome assembly GCA_002525835.2 of Ipomoea batatas. Classification (NCBI taxonomy): domain Eukaryota; kingdom Viridiplantae; phylum Streptophyta; class Magnoliopsida; order Solanales; family Convolvulaceae; genus Ipomoea; species Ipomoea batatas. The sequence goes on along the minus strand of CM008340.1, from coordinate 41,615,095 downwards.
TAAATAGAACATGTACAATGAGACTGAGTGAATAATAAATTACCTTAATTTAGATTGAATACATTATTATTGTAAATAAGGATTATCTGCTATTTGTTATGAAATATTAATAATAATTATGATAATCTAAATAATGAAGAACATTTGAAATATGTTGAGGAGGAGAGAAGAAAGCAATTCGTATTGATGTTTCTGGGATGATCTTTACAAAGGAGAGAGGGCAGTATTTATAGTGCCAGAATTTACATAAATAAATACTTTTTATATAGTAGAAGATCCCATGGCTGTCGTAGCTTTGCTGGTTTAGTTAAAAGCCTAGAAGGCTTAGCCGCACCTACGGTCATGAAACTTATTCGGGAAAAGGTGCAATTAAGTCCTCAAACAATCGGGGGCTTAGGTTGGGTAACTGCCCAAAAATTATTGCTGGCGCACGGTTTAATCGCTCTACTGGCGTAGTATCATGGCGGCTCTACTTTGATATGGGGCCAGCTCTACTTTGATATGGGGCCAGCCTTGGCTTCCTGATGATCCATCCCCAATGGTTCAGACTCTTATGCCTGTGCACCTTAATGGTTCTGTTGTCTCTGGTTTGATTGATTCCCAAAGTGGTACATGGGACCTCTCTATTTTGAATGATACATTTGGCCCGGGGGATGTGGTGTGTATTAGCCGGGTCCCAATTTCACTAGGTTATGAGGATTCGTGGTTCTGGCATGGTGACCCAAAGGGATGCTATATAGTCAAGTGTGGTTACCGATCCATTGTGGGTGATTTTAGTAGTGGAGAGGGAGATTTTGATAAGTGGGTCTCCTTGTGGAAACTCAAGGTCCCCCCTCCCCCCATGAGTGGAAAACCTTCCTATGGAGAGCTCTAAGTGATACTCTTCCTGTTACCAACAATTTGCTTATAAGGAGGGTAGAGGTTGATCTTTCATGTCCTAAGTGTGGTCTAGTTCATGAAAATATAATGCATGCATTAGTTTCATGTGTTTTTTCACGTGTGTGGGATGTGTCTGGTTTATCTATACCATCTGTTGAGGGTGACTCATTTCTTATATGGTTCTCATATGTTATGTGTGACCTTCCAAAAGGGGATGTTGGACTGGTTGCGGCACTACTCTACTACATTTGGCGTGCAAGAAATTATTCTGTGTGGGAGGGCTTTCTTCCGCATCCAAGAACAGTAAAGGCATCCGCAATAGCAGCGCTTCAAGCTTGGAGATCTGTACATGGTGGCGACGCTACTACCCATGGATCCACGTCTCACGTCGCTCATGCCCAGCCTCAGCCGACGGTGCAGCAGTGTTTCTTCGATGCCAGCTATCACGCCAACACCATGAGAGCATCTTTCGGTGCGGTACTGCTCACGCCGGAACGAAACTTCGTGGCAGCCTATGCAGGTCCCTTGCCGGACTGTTTCTCCACGTTGATGGCCGAAGCGATGGCTGCCAAGGAGGTCCTCTCGTGGCTGCGCAGGAGGGATTTACCATCCATTACGGTCTACACCGACTGTTCCCAACTCCAGTCGCTGCTCTCCAAGCACAGGCCAGTTCACTCACATGCAGATTTCGCCATACAGGAGTGTAAGGTGTCTATTGCTTCTTTCGCTGATTGCGTCGTTAATTTGATTTCTAGGACAGAAAATGTTATAACTCATTCTCTCGCGGCTTCGACCCATTCGCAGATTAGTACTTTGTACTGGGACTCTGTCCCGCCTGACTCTGTTTATGCTTTCTTACATTAATCGAGTTTGCTTTTTGCTTTCAAAAAAAAAAAAAGTTCTCAAACAATAAAAAGGTTCAATTAAACACTTAAACATCCGGTCATTAATTTTCCGGCCAGCGACCGGATTTTTTCCGACGATTGGAGAAGACGACTTCTCCAATTGGAGAAGTTCGTCTCCTCCATCCTCGAACTGGAGTTCGTCTTCTCCATGGAGGAGACGAAAGACTAACTCCAGTTATGAACCCCTCTGTCGAACTCTAGTTCGTTCTCCGATGGAGGAGACGAAGTCTTCGTCGATGGCTTCGTCTTCTCCATCGGAGGAGATGAACTGGGTTCGTATCCTCCGACGAACTCCAGTTCGTCTTCTCCAGGAGACGAACTGGCTCCGTCGAACTCCAGTTCATTTCGTCTCCTCCACTGGAGTTTGTCTTCTCCATCGGAAAAAAATCCATGGAGGAGACGAACTTCTCCAGTTGGAGAAGTCGTCTTCTCCTGTCGTCAGAAAAAAAAAATCCGACCGCCGGATTGTTGGCCGGAAAATTAATGACTGGTTGTTTCCCTGAAACAACCGGTCAGTTGGGTTTAAATGCACCAAAATGACATGTTTAAGTGTTTAATTGAACCTTTTTAATGTTTGATGGCTTAATTGCACTTTGGAGTAAAGTTTGAGGGCTTATTTGACCATTTTCCCAACTTATTCACTAGCAGCGGTAGCAAAGTGGATTGAGTTTTGAACTTTAAATAAAAAGGTTCAAGGTTCGAACCATAGCCAAACTACCTGTGACATAGGCACGTGTTTGATTGGAAGGAAAAGAATTATAAAATTCAAATTACGTTATTTGTAGAAATAAAATTATTGAAATTGAGAAGGAAAAAAGTAATATAAAGACTAAAATATCCTTGTGTAATAATAATAGTAGTGTCATTTCATCTAATTTTCGTTTCTCACATAGTCACATCCACTCAATTGCAATTCATGGAGGTATCCCATAAATTGCAATTCAACAAAAAGAAGAAATTGCAATTCATTCCAACCAAATGTAATTTAGAGTTTTAATGAATTCCAATTCAATTGCAACGAAATTACATCCAACCAAACAGCCCGTGAAAAGACCCTCAAACACTACCAAGCGTATGGTACATTTTTGCTAGACAAAAGATACATTAGATGAGAACTCTGTCAAATATTCAGAAAAGCACCAAAAGATATTACAGAAAAAAGAGAAAAAAAAAAAATTGTCCCAGAAAATGGACTCGAGGTTCTATAGCTATGGAGGTATGGGGGAGTGCTTCAAAAGAACCAACTAATGCTGATCTTTCCAAGCCAGAAGAGAAGGGGGAACTGAGACAGGGCGATGAAGAGGAGGAGATAATGATGCCGGCTTGAATCGTAAGTCCTCACCTCTGAAAAGAGTACCCTCTTCATTGTTTTCACCAGGAATATCCCCATGCATAGACCAGCCCAGGGCATCAAAAAGTAGTATGAATAGTTCCATAAAATCTTCCCCAAGATAGCCACGGACAAACCCGTAAAAGTGTATCCTGCATATGCCACAATGTCCAGAAAAGGTGCTTCTCCGCTACCAAGTGAGAAAAGTGTCATCTTCAGCAATGAAACTTGTAAAAACCAGCCAACTAAACCCTTCATGAACAGCCAGTTTAGGGCTTCAGGGCTAAACCTGGCAAAGGGGTAAGCAATAAAACCCCTGTCAATCAGAATAATATACTAAACCTTACAGTCTTGGCCCTGTTTTGGGTGGCCAGGTGGGGTGGCGTTGGGGGTTGGGGGTTGCACAAGGAACACAAATCCATTAACCACATTCAGAAACGAATGATCTGTGAGAACTTGTGGTCAGGTATATATGAGTACAAGCTCACTCACCTTCCCTGGAGACCCAATGATAAACCAGCAAGAACAACATATGTGCCAAATGCCATAAATGGGATATACAAATCTGGAGCATTTATGTCATAGATTGGGGGCTTATAGGAAAGCCTACCACCTACTGGTTCAGTGATCCTTGTCCAATGACCCTACAATTGATGGTAGAAAATATGTTATTTCCAAATTAAAAAAAAAAAAAAAAAAGAAGCAAGAACCAGGAACATGGAACGAATCTTACCCTATGCAGGAATGGGAAAAGTACAACTTTCAATTTGTTCCTCACATATTGGTCATTGACTTGGAAGTAGTATTGGGGATCAGAAAAGTATCTACTAATCTGTTCATTTAAACAAGTTAGAAAATATAAATGAATTTTGAACTGTTACAAATAAAAATAGTACTATACCATTTCTATAAAACACCATGAGCAATATAAAGCTTTCACTCAGAGGAAGAAGGGGGGATGGATGGAGGAATAAGAAATTATTCCAGCCATTATGTTGGAAAAGAAAAAGGGAAAAAACAAAGAAAACATCCCACAGCAAGAACATGAAATTGAAAGGGCAAAAAATTTATCTTTGAAGGAATGATATTCATTGACACAAAATTTTTAAATGAAAGATAACTGTTACATCGCACAGCTTGGATTAAAACAAATAGCAGTCACTCGCACCCTTGCATGCAAGCTACTTACATTGCTTTGTACATATTCAGAGCTTGAACCAAGAATTTTCTCTCCATAGGCACCTAATCCACCTCTTATTAAACCAGACCCTGCACCATAGAATGCATTTCCAAATGGATTTGGCTGCTGCATAGTAGGCGGTCTAGGAACTCCAGGCTGTGTTCCAAGATTATCATACATATCTATGGCAAAAAAAAAACTTATTCTCTAGAAAATATTGGATAAACAAAAACACATCTTGTTCCATCCTTCAAGATGTATGATTATCAACACCTTTGAGATCAAAATAACCATAAATTTTTTAATGCAGTGTCTACATGAAATACAAGTAGGAGGAATGCATGCAGTACTAATGTACTATAGTGCTACAAAAGACCACGAACAAGCAAGAGCTGCAGCATTCTCTTCACATGATTTTAACATAAGTCCAATGCCAACCAGCCCAGATGATAATATTCTTAGCACTTCCATAGAACTGTTTAAGAAGTTGGCACACATGCTTTACAGTTAAGTAGCTAACCTCCACAAATCTAAAACGGGCACGCTTTTCGCTGAAATGAAAAATTTTTCCTTTGACTTGATATCTCAATAAGTCTGCAATAGTTCACCCAAAAAAAGGAGGTTATCTTCTAAACATTGCAGCATATAGTAGTATTTCCACCATGAGTATAGAAAGTAGAAACACAACTCTAAACAACCCCATAGCATAGTAACACGTAACTCTCCCAAGCTATGCTACCAAAGATAAATTTTACATATAAGATTAAACCAAAAGCATAATTAGCTCATGCTCATTTTCCACACCATATTTTGTAACCAGAATTCAGATAGCCATCAAAACTCAATGTCTCAAACAACATCAGAATTCCAATTCATACTTCCACCGGTTAAGTACTTCAATTCAACAGCAATTGTGACAGTAACACAATAAAATCCATCACCATCAGCTTATCAAACCATAAGACAAATTGTCAATACCAGGCTCATCTTCAAAGCAAAATCAATACTCAGCATACAAGGAAACAACAGATTAACAAAGGAATGAAAACTAGGTTCCTGAAGAAACAACAACATCAATGAATCATCCTATATATGTCAGAACTTCTTTGACTTGCCTACTAAGGAACCACTGAAGCAACACTAACAGAACAACAAAAACGCTTAAAATCACACAACAACAAATCAGATTGAAATTGAAACCAGAAAAGCAAAAAAATAAAAATAAAAACTTATAAATTCATTGAAGAATGTTGTACAGATAAAAACATGCGAAAACCTTGGGATTTGTATATTCAGAAAATTAAGCAAAAACGATTTGGGAAGAGATAAGAGGCGTACCAATGAGGAGCTGAAAAGAAGAAGACAAGGAAGCTAGGGATCGGAATCCGTAGAGCGAGGAGAATTTGGGAAGCCGTGTATGGGTCGATGGCTTCAGTCGATCTGAACCCGATTGTTGCGTGGATCGCATTAACAATGTCGGTACCGGATTTTAGACACAAATAGTCAAGCCGGTTTTATATGAATCTAATGCCTAAGTGGGCGTTTTGATTTTTTTCATTTTTGGTTCGGTTTTGGTTTGTTTGGTTTTAAAAATAAAAAACAAAATATTTGATTTAATAGGGAAAATGGTCAAATTAGCCCCTGAACAATAGCTGAAAAGTTAATTAGGCTCCCAAACATTTAAAAATTACAATTAGACCCTTTAACATATAAATTTTGGACAAAAAACCCAAAAAACCGGATTGCAGGTCATTTAGGGTTCAGGACAAAATCCGGCGACCTGCGACTCCGGCGGAAGGCAACCAAAAGGTTGCCTTCCGCCATGGAGAAGCTGCCACTGTCGCCCTCCTCCTGGGAAGGCGACCAGATCTGGTCGCCTTCCTCTGGTGGAAGGTGACAGTGACCAAAGGGTCGCCTTCCACCAGAGGAAGGCGACCACTGTCGCCCTCCTCTGTGGAAACCTGGAAGGCGACCACTGTCGCCCTCCTCTGTGGAAGGCGACGGTCGCCTTCCTCTAGGAGGAAGGCGACTAGATCTGGTCGCCTTCCCAGGAGGAGGGCGACAGTGGCAGTCACCTTCCATGGCGGAAGGCAGTTGCCTTCCGCCGGAGTCCGGCGTCGGCGCCGATCGCTGGATTTTGTCCTGAACCCTAAATGACCTGCAAATTTATCAATTTTTGGGGTTTTTTGTCTAAATTTTACATGTTAAAGGGCCTAATTGCACTTTTTAACTGTTCGGGGGCTAATTGACTTTTCAGCTATTGTTTAGGGGCTAATTTGACCCTTTTCCCGATTTAATATTATAATTTGGTTCAGTTTAAAAAAGTTCACTTTCTGTTTAGAATTAGTTTGATTTAGATACCATGAACTCCTATGTTGTTATCCCTTAGTAAAAATAAACTTTCAATATACTAAAAATGAACCTTTAAAAAATAAACATTTAATGTATTAAAAATTAATTTTCAGTATACTAAAAATAATCATATGAAAAAAAAAATTAAAAAAATCTTTCTTGTCTGATTTATCTTTCATACAGTATTTGTTCATAACTACTTTCTCAACCTATTGAAACACTTTTTTGAATACTACTGACTCACAAGAGTCAATATTGACTCCACTTACTTTTTTGAATACTATTGACTCTTGATATTGACTCCACTGAGGCTCGAACGCACCACCTCCCTATAAAGGGAAGGGTTTGATGCCACTGGACCACAAGGTCCTTGGTCCTGTCATCTAAAAAGAAGTTATTAATTGGGCCTTGACCAATAGGTGAAATTGGGCCCAATTTTCGGATCGTCATGGACGAATTTGAATTGCCCACTTCTATGTCCAACTAGGCATTACGATTTTGGGCCTATTATATGTGAATTACTAACACCAAATCACCCAATTCTTCTTCAATCATTATTGCATGGACCATGGTCCACACAGCTGTGTGGACCAAAAATAAAAAGTACATTATTTTTCCATAAAATTGAAATAAAAACCAAACAACTTAAATTCATCTCCCTAGTACTTACTTTTTCATAAAATTTCAATTCCATTTCCCCTAAAATATTTTATGCGAACTAAACGAGTCCTAAATACCATATTTAGAAGAAAGTCATCTAGCAACCTATATTGAAATCTTCAAGATATTCATAATTTCAAAACTTTTCATTACAAGAAAAAAAAAAACAAAAACAAAAACAAAAGAACTATTGTCACTACTCAAAAGAGTCAAAGGTACACTCTTTGTGAAACTTACCTTGTGATTCTAGTCGGTAATAACCACAAAAAAAGTCAATAAACAACTCTCATAAAGAGTCAAACTTAAAAATCTTGTCATTATTAAACTAAAACCTATATTACCCTAAGTTTTAGGTATACCATCTTACTCCACATTTTGAGATACAATAATTTATCATTAACTTGAATAATGGTGTTATGACTTATGGGCCTATGTTTTCATTTTCTTTTCATTTAATTAGTATAAATCATATGAAAGAATATCTATATTAGAAATGATAAATGTATTTTTTGAAGGGTAAATTAAACCTCATGATACATTATTGACACATGTCCTAATTATATTAAATGAATAATAATAATAGTAATAATATTAACCCATCCACTTTTATTTTAAAGTATATAATTATAATATGTCTATATAGAATAAAAATATGAGTACATGTTTTACTCTGTCTATAAACTCAAGAATACAATTTTTTGTTTTGTTTTGTAATTATGCATAAAATAAGTCAGGTACAATTTGGTTAATTAGTAAATAAAGTTTGAATAATCTCTAAATAAACCTCAACAATGACTTGATGGAAAAAAGGTGAATTCAAAGAAAGAAAACAATGCAATAGGGAATTGAGATCCTCAGCTCTGAAGATTTGTTTCTCTACAATCATCTCCATCATAGATTTCCTGAACTCTCCGTAAGGATCACTTGTGCTCTTCTCTATAGCAGACCAACCACCCGTCCATCCTCTCCTCCTGGCCGCCGTCGTTTTCCGGCGAGGCTTGCTGGTTTTCCGGCGACAACTCGAGGAATCACTGTAATAATCAAACCGCCGATCCTCTTCGCTGAAAAGCGAAGAGGTGGTGGAGGTGGAAGCCGCCGGCGGTTGCGCCGCCGCAGGAGCGGCGGCGGCGGCGGAGATTGGCGTGGCAGGAGGGCAGCGCCGCCCGTCAATACTAGGAGAAAAATAACCTAAGACCAAGGTTGGTTTCTTGTCGTGATAACCCAAATCTCTGGTGCCCACCCGGTGGTCGCCGTCGCCGGCGCCGGCGAGGTTAATCTTGGGAAATTGGTTATCGTGGCGGTTTCGGGTGGCGGAGATGGAGCTTTGGACTACGTCGGTGAGGGTTCTGAGGCGGCATGAAGTGAAGGAAGAAGGGAAGAAGCGAGAGACTTTGTGATTTTCCATCATTTGAATGTTTGAATTGAATTGTCAGTACATACATGCATGGATTATGGATAGGGGTACATATGAATGAAATATTTATATACGGGGCCAGAGTGAAATTAAATTTTAAAAAAATATAAAATAATAATGAAAAGAATCAATAAGTTAATGTGTATTTACTAAAATTACAAATGTAGAATCACATGGGAGCAGAGCAGTGTGGGGTTCATCTGCAGGTGACAGTAAGTTTGAGACTAGTTGGTTTATTTTATTTTATTTCATTTTGTCAAGATAATTGAAATTAAAGATTTTTTATTATAAATTTTTGGTACATCCATATTTGAATTTTGAATTATTAATGAGTTTTTGAAATTAAAGGAATATAATTAAGAATCTTTTTTTTTTATTATTATAAAGGAATTAAGAATAATAATCACGGAATTTTAAGAATGGTTATATCCTAAAAAAATTATGATATGTTTGTCATAAGGAAAATTATATATATTATTGAATGATACATTTTTTTTTTTAATTTAGAGACAAAAGGCATCATTTTTTTCTCAATTTTCTTTAAATTAATATGACATTATCAAATTAACATGTATACTCTAGCTACAATTACAACCATTGTTTAAAAAATAATAAATTAAATTCCACTTCAACAAAGGCATCATTTTTAAGGATTTGAAAACGAGAACCAATTCTCTCTCTCCCTAAGTAAATGTTTAATTACACAAAAACAAAGAGCAAGTGATGAAGGAAACCCGCAATCACTACATGTCGAACTCAACCACTTCTTTTCGGAACTAATTATACTCAAGTTTAGCACAAAAGGCGGAAATCCCTTCCTCAAAGGATTTTGTTGTTAGTTATACTCAATTATACTCTCCTTTTTTTTTCTTTTTTTTTAGATGACAAGGGAAACTCGAAACTATTATTTGAAGGTGTGCACGGGTTAAATCATGCCTTGTGACCGTAGCTAACAAAACATTATAAGGGGTTAAACCATCCTAGATTATCCATAGCTGCCAGCTGCCTAGCTCAAACCATGAAGACCAATATGTTATTCCCACCGAAAGTCAAAGTTAAAAACTTGTGGTCACTGATTGTTGTTAGTACTAAAACTAGGTGGATTAAGATTATGTGACTCTATACTAAATCGACTTTGTAGTACAAGTAACCAAATTTTTTAAACATTCAAATTCAAAATATTGTTGGGTAATTAATGCAGGATGAGAAAGGCCATGAAAGCAACTGAGTTTATATTAGGACGAACATTAAATCATTTGAATGTACAAAATATAAATATATAATATATGTTAAACATGTGCAGTACAATTTTCAAAATGGTGTCGAGATATATAGATTATAGATCTTAAAGAATAGATGGCGACCCCCCACCCCCACCCACCCCTATCCCCACCAGAATTGTCTGTTCCTGTCAAACAACAACGTAACGAGGATATGATTGAGATTTTAAGAATGATAAGGTCAAATGAAAAATTCAACTATCACATTCAAAATTCTGGTTTTGTACTTTACATACCACTAATAATACTAGGAAATGGAGATTGAGCTAGCTGGTGGTGAAGACTAAAGATGATCGGCATGTTATATGATATGTACCATTGTACCAAGAATGATTTATCATTTATTTGTCCTTCTCTTCACGTGTGGGAATGTTAGGTCCAATGCAGTGGACCAAAGAAAAAAAAAATACATAGAAATTAAAATAATTATAGTGCGCTTTTGGTTCATGGGCTTACACACCAGGAATGAGAATCAAAACAATAGTTAGTATTTGGTTGACAACTTTTTAAAATACAACTATAAGTTTTTATTATCCGTTCAATTAATTAACGTCATTCCCTAATTAAAAACGAGTATCATCCCATCTTATTATATTGGTAATATGATCTTTTGTTCATATTGGTGTTTAGGATGTCATTATATTAGGATCAATTGCCTTAATTTTTTATTTTTGTATTTTTATTTGATTTTTCATTTCAATTCCGGTTTCTTTGTGTGAACCAAACACACCCATAATCATGAGAGTTAGTAATTGAGAGCATTGAATTTGTTGGGTATTTTATATATGTTAAGAGGGTGTTAGTAAAAATTGAACTCGTGATGATCTTCAAGTATTAAAATAATGTTTCACCCGTTTGACTATCCCTTTCATGACACTAGACTTGTGTATTATAATTATTAATCTTAACAACATATGTGTTTGAGAAGTCATAACTATGCCGCTCGACCACAATGCCATTAGCGAGTCACATATTATTTAATTACTATAATTCCTATTGATGGGTAAATATGCACATGTACTAGTCGGTCCGTAAATCACCTGTCCGTCAACGGTCACCAACCTGTCCGTCGACGGTCACCCAATCGGTCCGTCGACCGCATGAATGGAAGCAACACACCTTGTGGATTAGAGGCTCACGAGCGCAACAGTTGCTTGATGTGACGACCCGACAACTTTTCGGGGACAAGGGATCCGTGTTTTCATCACCTCGAGTGACTCAACCNACCTATAAATAAATTTTAAAACTTTATAATTAGAGTCACACTTGTGTGAGACGGTCTCACCGATCTATACGACTAGTCGGGCCAGACCGAATTAATATAAAAATCAAAAATTTATACTGAAAAATGTAATACTAATAAGGAATAAAGTGTTTGTTACTAGTAAGAGAAAATGTAATACTTATAAGAAAAAATGTAATACTTTTAAATCAAAATGTAAAAGTATTATATTTTTTCTTCAAAAGTATTATATTTTTCTGTACAGATAATTAATATTGTATTCCTAATTAGTACTTCATCAATCTCATTTGTCTTGCTTACTATTTATTGGTCAAACCAACTATTTCTTCTTTGTTTATTTATATTAGCATTTTCTTTTAATTTAAAAAAAATTGTGTTTAATAGTACTTTTAACGTAGTTTCAAAATATATAAATTTTACATACTAATTATAAATTAAATTGAAACTAACTTTAGTCAAGTCCAAGTTGAAAAAATGGTTAGGCGCCCGATTTTTTTATTATTTTATTTTATTTCATTTGTTTCTAAAAATATTTTAAGAGTTAATAATTGTAAAGTGTTTAATATTTTAAGTCTTTTCGCTTTAATAGTTAAATAGTTAATACGTAATAAGTTAATAATTATCACTTATTAAGTTATTAGTTATTATTTATTAATTATTAGTGTATTATTTATTAGTTTAATTTAGTTATTACTCCGTACTTATTACTTATTAGACTATTAGAGTATAAGAGTATTAGTTAATACATCATAACATTAATATTTTAAATGTTTAAGATTTACAATTACTTAAATATTTAAATAAAAAGCCCAACCGGCCTGCTGCAGAGATAGTCAATTCTGGCAAAAATCGCCGTGGCCGGACGCCGATTAATCGATACCCAAATACAATTTTTACAACATTGTTCAAATCTCATTAATTAAATTAAATCCGACATATAAAATGAAACGGATATAGATTATATGTTTCAATATAAGTATAATATTTTCAACCCGTTTCATGAATAAATTTTTGCCCTATAATTAATGTACCAAATATTAATTCATTTATAAACCAAGTTGTGGCAAGTTGAGAACCGGAGACAAATTAAAATTGAAATACGGCACAGGTGAGTAGCCAACTTGATTTTGGGTAAAAACTAATCCATTTTGAAACAATCATACTGACGTGGCGTGCCAGGCAAGACCATACACCTGACGCGTTGAAGTGTTGAACAACTATTGGTAGTCAAGAAGTTTTTTTTTTTTTTTTTTTACCTTCAAAAAAAAAAAGAAGTGTTTTTTTTTTTAAATCAATTAATTAATTAAAAATAATACATAAACTCTTATAAGGAGTAAAACTCCTATAGTGCTATCATGTGCCATGATTTTATTTATTGAAGAAAATAGATGAATGATAATTCTGGCTCATTCATTTTTCTAAATGAATTAAACTAGGACAACAATGTAGTGAGCAAAAAATGTTAAAAAACTATCTTAATAGAGTTCAATAATAATTCAACTCTAAATTTAATTTGTCTTACAAATATAAAAATTATAATACAAAAAAAATATATAAAAGTAAAAGTTCACGGATTGATACTAACTTGCGTATTCAAATTTATATCCGTTGTTTACTCATTTAAATATGCAAGTAGATATAATTTGGCTAAATTAAATTAATCAAATGTCAATTAAATATGCAGTACTGCATAGTATTTATTCTCTGCAATTTCTGCAATACGCATTTATAGAGTACACATTACCTTAATTTGTGGTGCATGTGATATCAAGTTGACATTCTTATGTCCTAATTTATCAACTTAGTGTATTATTTCAAAATTATTCTTTCCAAAAGGTTGAATCCTATTTTTAATGAGCTCACGGTCCGGCTGGACAAAGCATCTGGGATGGCAAGATGGACACTAAGGTAATTTATATCGTGGACCAGGGTGCATTGTGCACCCCGTACCAAACGACGTTGTTTTGGTCATTTTAATTAATTTTTTTTTTGAAATCATGTTTCCCATTTCGGTCGGTCTGTGTATTTGTGTTAATATTCTGTATATTCTTTGAAGACATTCTGTGTATTGTAGACTACGATTCTGTGTATTCATGTTAGGGGTACTTAAACATAGGTTGTGACGTGTTTTGTGTATTTGAATGTTAGGAGGATGATTTCTGTATAGTTGTGTCAATATTATGTGTATTCACTCAAAGCATTCTGTGTATTCTAGTCTAGAATTTGGTGTATTCTACACAATGAATTCCATGAAGTCATTCGCTTCTGCGTCCACTAACATAGAAACAACGTCGTTTCGAACCAGAATCCATGATATAACGATTGTGGACACCAATAACGTAACAACATATCTAATTCATATAATAGGTTACGGATAAAATAACATTATCGAGAATAGGTTTTTATTCTTAAGAATAATATTTCTAATAATGATCTATTCATATTGCAAAGGGAAAATAACTATTCTCATGAGGACCTTGTATTAAGTTATTAATTATTCCGTAGTTCTCAAGAATATATTATATTTGATAATATTTAATTCATCCTTATCTATTTTTGTTATGTAATATAAATGTATTCTATAATAACAGCAAGAATTATTGTTGTTGTTGTTATTGTCAAAAAATTTAACAAAAATGACATGTTAAAGCGGCCATTTTGAGGCATTTGTTTTGAGTGGAATCAAATTGCGATTTAGGTCTGGTTAAAGTGAATTGAATTCTCTCAATTCAGATAATTAATGTGACATATTATAAACTCAAAACTGATAATGAGTAAATGAAAAATTAATTGTTAACATATACTCATTAAGTTGAAAAATTTATTGATGAGTTTTTAAAGGTTTTGAAGGAACACGTGTCTCATGTTGAAAAAATATGAAATTTTGTATTAGTATAAATATGTAGGGACTTTATCTTCCACATATAGCGGTGCACATTAACATTTGTCCTATTTAGTTATATGATTTAAAAAAATTAAAATTCGAATTAACTACCTTAATCTCTTTGGATAAAAGATAATTTAGTTTGTTGTCCCTACCAAGTACCAAGCAAAGCATTTAAAAACAAGAAAATTAAAGTCGTCCAACATATATAGTACAACCAATTTGAGATCCCTACAATTTTGCATTTCAAACTTCGCTCAAATGGAACCAAAAGCAACCCGACAGACTACACATGTGTTAATAGGTTGGCTTCATGTTTTACCCACTTCTTACGGCAACTACAAACCTCACCTTAGGATAAGATGAAATTTGAAATAATCTTTGTTAATGCTTCTAAGGGGGCGTTTGGTTCACGGAATCTTGGATTACCCCAGATAATAGGATTACCTCCAAGAAGGTAATGTGAGATTTTGGGAATGTAAGATTACCTGATGTGTTTGGTTTTGATTGTGGAATATAATATTACTGTGTTTGGTTAAGGGTTATATTTTAAGTTATATGGGACAATTTACTATAATGTCCTTATATATATATATATATATAT
>CM008340.1:41558427-41573841 GCA_002525835.2 Ipomoea batatas | reverse complement strand
CTATTTTAATTTACTTTTACTATTTATGATGTAGAATATTATTATTGAAATTTTTTCGTTTCATTTTTAATTTCCGTTCCATTGTTTAAATTTGTGAAAGATTTACGATTTAATTGTGATTTGATTTATTCTACTGTGTAATATTATTATGAAAAATTAAATGCAATGATTTGACCATTTCCTTTTCCGTTTTTAATTAATTATGGATTTTTTTTTTTAATTTCCAGTCAATTATTAATATTCTTTTCCTTTTCCAATTGACATAATATCTGCTCTCTTTTCTATTTTTAGTTTTCAATCAATTATTTANAAATAAAGATGAAATTATAAAGAATTCTAATCTTGAACGTGTACATTTATTTGATTATAAGATTAGTACAAAAATATTACTCAATTAATTAAATAATATATGACTTGTTTGTCTAAAATTATCTTAAAAAGATCTATAAGTAATATGACTTATATAATTTTATTATTACTAAAATAAATATGAGAAAATGAAAAATAAATTAATTATAATTATTATAAAAATAAATTCAACGACCAATGCTTAGCTTAATTACCATAATAATTATTAGGCAATTATTATTAGTCAATTACACTAATATATGTGTAATTATACTTTTATACTTTAAGTATATTCATTTTCACCATATTGCATTTAGTTTTATCTTCCTCCATATTTGAATGAATTAATTTTGATTATTATAAAAATCTAACAACCCATGCTCAATTAATTTTTTTAAAGTTTAAATAACTTAAAGTTTTCAAAAGGAAAGTATAATTAACTATTAAAGTTTTTAAATAATTTTTAGTCAATTAGTAATATCCTTTTCTTTTTTTCGATAAATGATTTTATTTTTATTAATAATAGTGTTGATACGTGAGTATACATATTATCAATTAATAGATATTAGTTAATTTCTATTTTACATTTTCTTAACAAATAAGCTTTATTAATTATTTGATCAATAAAATATTTAATTAATTGACCACAAAAGTTTGGGCGAGCAATGAAACAAGAGGATTTTACTTTTATATATAGAATATAGATTACACTCTCAAAAAAAAAAGAATATAGATTACGATCTTTTTATATTTTAAATCTATTAGTAAACTCATGCAATTAAGTACAAATTGACATGTTTTTTAAGAAAAAAAAAGTCTAAATTAACATGTTTACCTACAATTGTGATGACATGGCGGTTAATAATTTTAAAATAATTTTTTTAAATAATTTTAATTAAAATAATTAAATAATAATAATAATAATAAAATTTAAAAAAAAAACAGACGTCTCCGGCAGTTTTTCTATTTTTTTAATTATTAGTGCCGATTATTATGTGTAAATTAATATTAGGCAACCTTATTTAGGAAAAATGAAAAGAATTACGTAGTAATATTTACCTAATTTCCGTTCCATTTTTAATTGATGATGTAGAATATTATTATTGAAATATTTCTGTTTCATTTTTAATTTTCATTCCTTTTTTAATGTACCTTTAATATTGTTTAAACTATGCCTTTATTATTGATGATGTAGAATCTTTTCATTTTTTAATTAAAATGCAATGATTTGACCATTTCCATTTTTCATTTTAGTCAATTATGGATATTTTTTTTTATTTGCAGTCAATTATTAATATTCATTTCCTTTTTATATTCAGTCAATTAGTATATCAGATTCATTTTTAGTCGATTATTCTTTTTTTTTCAATTAATTAGTCAATTAGAGTAATAGATCCACTAGTATTTTTACCTAATTTCTGTTCTATTTTTAATTAATGATGTAGAATATTATTATTGAAATATTTCCATTCCATTTTTAATTTACCTTTACTATTGTTTAAAATTTAAAATATGCCTTTACTATTGATGATGTATACTATTATTATTGAAATATTTCCTTTCCATTTTTAATTTACTTTTACTATTGATGATGTAGAATATTATTATTGAAATATTTCTGTTTTATTTTTAATTTCTGTTCCATTGTTTAAATTTGTGAAAGATTTACGATTTAATTGTGATTTGATTTATTCTACTGTGTAATATTATTATGAAAAATTAAAATGCAATGATTTGACCATTTCCTTTTTTGTTTTAATTAATTATGGATATTTTTTAAATTTCTAGTCAATTATTAATATTCTTTTCCTTTTCCAATTAACATAATTTATGTTCTCTTTTTTATTTTTAATTTTCAATCAATTATTAATATTCATTTCATTTTTCAATTTACCTAATTCCGTTCCATTTTTAATTGATGATGTAAAATATTATTGTGAAATATATTTCTATCATAATATAATTACCATAATTACTAATAATGAATTATAATCAATTATAATTAATATTATTTTATCATAAAAATTTAGAAAGTAAAGTAATTAAGGTAATAACATTATTATTATTATTATTATTATTATTATTATTGTTATTATTATTATTATTATTATTATTATTATTATTATTATTATGGATAATTGGAGACTAAAATCATTATTTGATCACAATTTTGCAAATAAAGTTTGCAATTTTCTTGTTTATAAATAACATTATAACCAATAAATATAAACACATAGTAAAGTATGACTATTTAAGAGAAATAATTTATAATAAATGCCTTTAAATTTTGAGGGGAAAATTTGGTACAAATTAGTTGATTTAGTGAAGAAGAAGAAAGAGTTGGCTCTATTTTCCAAGGTGAAACCCGATCAGGCCTTGAAATCGTTGAAGTTTCATCCCACTGCACCTAAAGATAGCAATACATATCACTTTAGGCATCACAAATAAAAATGTATCACCAAACCCCTCCCTTTCAAACACAAGGGTATTACCTTTAGACATCTCCATTTTGATTCCGGCCACTTGTGGGGATCATGATCTTCAATGCCAACAATAGTTCCAATAAACCTAAAAAAAAAACCACCACATAACGCTCATAATATTAGTTACTGGTCTAGAATTGATACGAAGAAAAGACACATCACCCTCAACAATGCTAACACATATGACATACCTCTGCTCAGGAGCTTCTTCCCCTTCAAACCTCATTTTAAATCTCATTCCTATGGAGTACTTGTTTTTTAGAGACTCCAGGTGTAATACCCCGTATTTTATTAATATTATTATTTTATTCTAAGGTATTGACATACATGAGTTATGATCTCCCGATACTTCAAAAGAATTTTTATAACTAAGTATAGTTGTGATTAAGCTGCGATCGTATGTTCTGGTCACGAACCGTAAAATTTTTGGGGGACGAATTTTCAGCTCGGATTTCTTTGGAAATGGATGATTAGGCATATTATGACTAAGTATGAACTTCCTGCTTAGTTAAGTTAAAATTGGACGAGCTATAAGGGTCGAAATNAATGATTGCTTGATTTTTGTGAATGAAAAAATTTTTGAGAAGAAAAAAAAGTATACATTTGGGTCTACACAAACACAAGCACTCGATTGTAGTTTTTGCCGTTTTATGGGGTTGGATGAAGGTTTTTTTTCCCTTCATTTATGAGATTCAATGCACTATTTTCTCGACTTAATTGTTTATTTGACACTTTTTACTTAAATTTTAAATATCTAATTATAAATTTAAGTTTTTAATTTTTTTTTAATGATAGGGTGTTATGCAAATAAATGTTTTTTTTAATACAAGTGATCCTATTACGTTATAGTATCTGTTCATCTATACTTTCCCAACCTATTGAAGCACGTGGAGGCTTGATCTCATTACCTCCCATATGGAGAATCACTACATGCCATTTGAGCACAACGTGCCAAATAAATATTTAGTCATTAAAAAATGCATTTTTATTTATGGAAAGTTTCCACAATTAGTTGTTATAGTCCTTGTTAGTATACTTTTGTAAATATAATTTTGGGAAAATTGCGAGTATGGTCCTTGAGTAATACCCAATTTTCGACTTAGTCCCTGAGTTATGGCCGTATCCATTTTTAGTCCCTTAGTTATGAGCGAAGTGGCACATTTGGTCTCCGACCGTTAAAACTAACGAAAAAATTACAAAATATTTAAAATTTGAGGGGTAAAGTAGGAAATTCACATTTTATTCTCTTTTTGATATCAAAACCACTTTCACAACATTATTTTTCACTTCTTAGCATCTTATTTCAAGATTATTCAATTCTAAAAGCATTTCAATAATTTTAGTATGAATTGTTAGGAATCTAGCTCTTGTATAACAAACTTAAGACTTAGCACAAATAAAGAAACACTTGATCATTGTCTTCAGGCATGTGAAACACACCATCTTAAAAGTTTATGATTTCTTACTAAACATCAAGGGTAATCAAACCATAACTTTTTTTTTTTGAGAAACAAACCATAACTTTTGAAATACAAGATGTCAAATTTCTCAGGTTATTTTTATGACAAATTCACCAAGGGAGTAACTTGAGATTTTTAGTACGTAAAATTTTTTCGTAAGCTCTACAGTAACTTAAACAAGAATCCTATATCATGATAATATAAGAAAATTATATATATATCCATCACCTCCTTTGTCTTTTTAAAAAACCACAGTAATGAATGAGGAACCTAAGACTCAATTATGAAAATTCTAAAAACTATTATTGAATAAACTACTACATACAAAATAATTACTCTGTATTTTTTACATACTCAAAATCTCAAGTTATTCTGTTGGTGAATTTCTCATAAAAGCAACTTGGGAAATTTGAAATCATTTTGTATCTCAAAAGTTTTGGTTTGATTATATTTGTTGCTTAGTAAAGAAAATAAAAATTGTTACGATAGTGTGTAAACGGAGAATGAATCCCCGAGTTTCGTTCTCTAAAGATCGCAAATTGGAGTCAAGTCAAGTGTATGACATTCATGGGAGTTCGTCATCAAGAATTGTAAGAATTAACGGAAGCAAAAAGGAACATAAAGTAGGGTTGGTTGCAAAAGATCAATATCAAAAGTGAAGAATCAAACAAACTATTAGAACAAGGAGTTCGAGTCTTTCGCTAGGTTTTATGCATGTGGTTTACTAGGGTAGAATAGATGGATGCAAACAATGCTTCACTCAAGAAAGTTCAAGGCACATTCACCAAGTGGTGTCACACTTGGACTCCCATTTCCTCAGTCGGTTGGGGAATTTTATCAAACACGTTGTCTATTACTCCTTTCGGGCCTCGTCCTCTCGAACTAAGGGCGAGAATGTGGATGAGCAAGACTTGTGGAGGCATGATATCTCACTACCTCCACTCTCTCCATCTTTCTACCTATCTCGGCCGACAATAGACACAAATCTCATCAAAACTTCATCCACACTTAAGCAATTGAAACATAACTTGCAATCATCAATTCAATTGGAAGAGTTCAATTCACACACACATGATCTCTAATTAGGAGCACACAACTCCACTAAGATCTAGTTACTCATCATCATTCGAGATTGCACAAGTCAAACAAAAGAAGTTGAATCTAAAAGCTATTGAAATTGAAATTGCAATTAATAAAGCAAATTGAAATGCAAATCCAAATGTAGAAGTAGAATTACCTAAGCAACAGTAATAACAATCCAAAAGTAAATTACCTTCAAAATGATCTTCAATCACCAACTTGATCTACAACAAAAAGTACTCAAGAACTTGATCTAAAGACCTAATCTAAGAGCTAACTCCCCAATTGTCTAATCTCCCCCTCTTAAATAGCTCTCTTCCAATGTATTCTTCAGATTTTCATGCCTAGGAGCCTTCCACAAGCCCGTCCACGAGCTTGGATCCGCTCGTGGACTTTCCACTTAAAGAGTTCTCGCTCTCTTCCACGCTCTAGAAATTACAAGTGTTGTCCTTCGGATGAAGAGTGGTCAAGAGGGGAAAAGATGTGTGCATTCTTGTATCCATTTTATGCTATCACTAATTTGATTTCCGGTTCATCCTATCCTACTTCAAATTTGTATTTTTTGCAAGTTTGGAAGATTGAATGCTTGTTGGTTGAAAATTTAGAAAGTGAGGATAGAGTAATAAGTGATATGGCTATGAACATGAAGTTGAAGTTTGACAAGTATTGGGATGATTATAGTGTAATACTTGCAATTGGAGTTATTCTTGATCAAAGGTTGAAATTGCAATTTGTTGAGTATTGTTATAAGAAGCTTAATCCACTTACTTGTCAAGTCAAGATTGAAGGGATAAAAAAGAAATTATACATGTTATATGATGAATATAAGAAGACGAGTGGTGATTCTTCATCTTCTAGAGTTTCTACTCCTCAATCACAAGTCTATTCGGCAACAAGTAGTGTTGGAGTAGGAAGGGGAGGAATGGGAAGTATGGGAGGACCGGGAATATTGTATCAAAATCTTATTAGTGTAATTTAAATTCTTTTAACTTCATATTCATTACTAATTAATAATTATATTTGTTTATTGATTATTGTTATCGCCTTATTGGTTAACATGTGTAATTGTGTAAAATGTTTAAATTATGTAGGATTATGTTGATTATCGTTATCGAAGCCAAGGTGAAAGTAGTAGTGGGGATACAAAGTCTAATTTAGACAAATACTTGGAAGATGATCAACTAAATCAATTGGATGATATTGATGTGCGGNGAATTGATATTCCTATTAGCGAAAAGTAATTAATTTAGTTTAATTGACTAATAATAATTGCCTAATAATTATTATGGTAATTAAGCTAAATATTGGTCGTTGAATTTATTTTTATACTCCGTAATAATTAAAGTTAAATTATTTCTCATTTTTCCGTATTTATTTTTGTAATAATATAATTACTTAAGTTATATTAAATATAGATCTTTTTAAGATAATTGTAAACAAACAAGTCATATATTATTCAATTAATTAAGTGATACTTTTGCACTAATCTTATAATCAAATAAATGTACATATTCAATATTATATTTTTAAAAAAAAAAAATTATCTTTAATTTTATTATCTAAATAAGTAATACAAAAATTTATCCGTGAATCAAATATGCTTTGATTCAAGCAAAGAAAACATCAGAAAACATAATCAATCCAACTAATTTCATCAATTGCACTATATAATATTCGATGTTATAATTTATATAATTGTATATCGATCCAAATATTCTTAAAATATTATAACAAATTCATTCCGTGCAACGCACGGGCGAAAATACTAGTTTAAATAATAATATTTGCCATTGACCTTGTGGTCTAGTGGCACCCGGTGTCTCAGTTTACATTCCCATATGGATGATGAGAGTGGATTCGAACCTGGAGGTAATTGTTGACTCTTTGTGTTTCAGTAGATTGAGAAAAAGTAGCTATCATAATTAATACAATATGTTATAAATGGACAGAATGCATATCAGGTCATATAGCTAAGTGTTGTGAATGAACACCATTTATGGGTGTACAACAATGAATTAAGTTTTAATAAGTGAAATGTTGTGTATTTTGAAATAATTAAATTTTTGTTCTTTACTTTTTGTATGTATGGTATAGATAAGCTATTGCATATGCTTACAATTTACAAACAATTTAAAGACCCCACTTTAAATTGTTCCCTCATCGGCAGCGCTCTGAGGTGAGATGAGCTGGCGTCCAGGCTGGGATAGAGTCTCCGGTTTCACCTCGTGGCAGTCCGTGAGACCGTGACGATGAACTAGACTCTAGAGACAAACTCTCCGTGGGTTCTTCCTTAGGTATTTTTCTCATGTTTATTTACTTATTTTCTTATTGGTATTGGTTCCGCACATGGAATCCGAATCGAAATGAGTATCAAATACTTGGTAATGGTAATGTGTTTTGGTGAAAGTATTTTGCATATTTAGTAGTAGGATGGAATGTGAATGATTATTATTAGTTGGGGAAGAGGAGGATGAATGGAAATGAAACCCTTATTTTGTTAGGTAATGGGTTTTGCAATTAATGGGGTAATCAAAACAATAGTGTTCTAAAAACCTGTCAACCAAACAATAACAACGACTTTGATATCCATTCCCGATAGCTAAACATGTCAACCAAACACGCCCTAAGTTGTTTTGCCCATTCTAGCCGAGGGTGGCCGGTTGCAGTCGTTATACTGTGGACCATGCACCATGGTTGATACTGCAGTTGTGTTGAATGGATGCTGCAGTTGTGTTGAAAGAGAACTGCAGTTGCGCGGAACATAGCCGTTTCATTTGTATGAAACTGCAGTTGTGTTGAAATGATATTGCAGTTGTGTTGAATAGATAGTGCGGTTGTGTTGAACGGATGAAACGGCCTCTGTTCCGCGCAACTGCAGTTCCCTTTCAACACAACTGCACTATCAATCCAACACAACTGCAGTATCCGTTTAACACAACTATAGTATATATCAGACATGATCATGGTCCACAGTATAATTTGCGGGCCGATTGTGCCCCCATTATCTATTTTCTTGCTTGGTTATTTTTGGCTAAATAGCCAATCCTTATTCTATCTCAGCTCCATCGCTGATATCTGTAATATCATTCTAGTGGATGATTTACTAGATGTGCATGTTTTCAGTGGGTTGCATCTTGCACGCCTGCACAACTTTGCCCATCTTATTCGGAAGCCTTGTCCTTATATAGTACTTCCTTCGTCCCATTTTATGTATTTTATTCGATTAACGAGATTTGACTGAAGTTATTTTTAATTCAAAATTTTAAGTTTAGTATTAATATACAAAATTTATAGTACTCACAGATGTTTTGTTGTTCAAACTTTGAAATTTCTCTATTTTGGCTATTTTTGAAAATATTGGGGAGAAATGGGCGTTGATTACTGGGATGCCACGATGTGGATGCAGCAAACACAACACCAAAAACTTCATTTATCGGCCGCTATTTTGTTATTTAGGACAGACAAAGGATTGTGACTTGGGAGGGTTTTAAAGACAAATTGTTGTTAAAACACTTAAATTGGTTAAAATATTAATTTTTTTTTTCTGACAAAAGGGTCAAATAGACCCATGTACTAACACTGATTGTTCATCCAGCACCATGAACTAAAATATGGTCCCTCTAAGTGATTATACTCCTAATTATTTTTCATCTAGCATTTTTAGCCTATTTCTAACGAGTAACCCATCTAATTTGTTGACATAGAAAAATAAAATAATAAAAAATGATGATATGTTATTTATATGAATGTTTTGGATGATTCTACCCTATTTCATTAATGAAGAAAATGATTTCTTGCAATGAAATAAGGTAGGAATCAAAGTTGTTATATAATGTTTTAATTACAGTGTACTACACTACTGTGTATGTATAGTGGGTAAATTTTATTATTTTTTAAAATATAATTTAATTTTCATATATATATCAATTTTCATGGAATCTCATTGTCGAACGACACTGAATACCCCGCTATACATACACAGTACACTCCGCTATACATACACAGTACACTGTAGTTGAAACTTTATATAGCAACTTTGATTTCGGCCCTATTTCAATCCAAGAAATCATCCAAAAATACAATATCTTAAGTTATTCAATTATCCAAAAATCCAGAAATCCAAAAATATTAATTTATTTTTAAAATAAAATAAAATTTACCCAATACAATATCTTAAGTTATTATAAAAATAATTTAATTTTCATATATTGGTTTCCATGAAATCTCATTGCTGAACGATAGTGAATACCCCGCTATACATACACTCATGTAGTTAAAACTATATAACAATTTTGATTTCTACTCTATTTCATTGCAAGAAATTATTTTTTTCATTAATGAAATATGGTAGAAATAATCCAAAACATCCAAATAAATAACATGTCATCATTTTTTCTAATTTTATTTTTCAATGTCATCAAATTAGATGGGTTACTTGTTAGAAATAGGCTAAAAATGCTAGATGAAAAATAATTAGGAGTATAATGACCTAGATGGACCATATTTTAATTCATGGTGCTAGATGAACAATCAATGGTAGTACATGGGTCTATTTGGCAAAGTTATAAGTAGTCACCTCTAATACCGATTATACCGCTAATACTTAGTGGCGGTTACAAGCAACTACCACGAATTAATCGTGCTTATATGTCATGAATTAAGTTTTCACATTTAAATAGTAGTGGTTAACATAAGCGTCACCAAATATTTATATAACGACGGTTATATTAAATTGCCGCTAAATTTATGTCTTTTAAATAACTGTTTTTTTGTAGTGAAGTGGAAAACTTTGAGGTGTGTAATAGGTGAGACCAAGCAACTCTTCTAATTTATTTATGAGTATATTTTTAAGCTATTCTTATGCTTCTGATGGAAGAATGATGAATTATATTGTGTCACTGAATCCAGCATCAAAACTGCATATAAGTATAGGAGTTTTGGGTGATAAAATAGTTGGCAGATCAGTTACACAATCCACCTATTTCAACTATGTCTCTTCCTCAAGATGAGGGTAAGGAGAAAGCTACATATATTTTTTCTTATCTTCGCTGGATTTTATTAATTAGAAGTCATAGAATTTCAAGATTGAATAGCAGAAATGTCAATTTTTGTAACCGAGTCAATAGTACTAAAAAAAAGTCAATTTTTATAAAATCATATTGAGTGCCCGTGGATGATGGGTTTTACAAATTACTTGTGGGTTGTGTTCACATAAGCAAGCTGATGCGGAGGAGCTGCTTTTGAGCAATGAAGTTTGAGGATGTTTCCAAACAATTTTTTTTTTGTTTTTTGTTTTTTGTTCTGATTAAATTTGTATTATTGAAAATTTTGAGTTAATGGACAGATATTCTGCAAAAAAAAATGTTGTTGAAAAAAAAACAAAATGTATCCGCTACACTTTATAATATGAAAGTGTAGTGGATTCTATACTTTCCATGATACAGTGGCAAGTGTGATGAAAAGTCTTGACTTTTCGGGTCACCTATTTCTGGATTAGTGACTATCAATTTTGCTACAAATTTAGCCTTTCATTAAATAATCTATTTAGGAAGTGTTAATTATGAAAGTAAAAGTGTAAAATTTAACCTTGTGGTCCAGTGACATCAAATCCTTCCTTTTATACGGGAGGTGGTGGGTTCGAGCTTCAGTGGAGGCAATACTCACTTTTGTGCATACTGCATTGTAATAGAGTGAGTAGTATTAAAAAAAAAAAATATTTTACACCTTTCTTATCCCTCAATCAGTATCCCAATCAAATTCAAGCTTTTCCTTAGTAATGAAAATGTAATAACTTCACAATAATTTGTAAGATTTTCAAAATAAAAGTGTAAATAAGACAATTATATTAATAAATAATAATTATTTCGGTACATATATTAATTTTGATCAGTTAGTACATAGAGAGCCACAGTTATGCCGCTTGACCACAAGATCTTTACCAATTAATTACTTAACTATAATAATATTATACCTTTGTTAAAACATGTATTTATATCTAAGGACCTTGTGGTCCAGTGACATCAAACTCTTCCCTTTATAGGGGAGGTGGAGACAATACTGATATGAACAGATACTGCATTTTAATAGAATAAATTTGTATGATTTTTTCTATTATAATAGGCAATTTGTTGGTTATGTTTTATATTCCTTTTGTAATTATACTTCTTTCTTCCCAACTCCTAATTATAATTCTTTCTTCCCAAGTAATTATATTTGTTGTTCTTGTCTTTGTAAATAGACATGACCTTATTTTGATTTGAAGCCCTAAAGAAGATAATTGAGTTTAAGAATATTGAGAGGCATGGCAGGTTTTCTTCGATACGTGAGTGTGCAAAGATACGTGAGTGTGCAGACGGTGATCGCCGACAACGGCGGCACTCCTTTTCCTCCGTACCGTTCCCAATTTTTTCCCTCAAATTTTTCGAATGGTTATGGTTATACCGCCGCCGGCGTTCCTTTCCAATTTTATACGAATGTGTACCGTCCCCAATTTTATCGGAATCCCAATGGTTATACCGATTACCAATTTTATCTGAATCCCCAGGGTTATACCGATCCCCAATTTTATCCGAATCCCAATGGTTATACCGATCCCCAATTTTATCCGAATCCCAATGGAACCAAAGTCTGGCAGGAGGAGGAGGAGTATAGCGAAGAAGTAGAATTAGATGTGGAGGAGGTGAAGGGAGATTCTGAAAATAAGGCCCTGCAGAAATGCTGTAAATTCCTGGCGGACTGGTTTCATCGATTCTATGACAACCGCTTTAAGCAATTCCTTGCGGACTGGTTTCATCAATTCTCCAAACAATTCCTTTGCAACTTGGAACACTATATGGATAGATCTGGTGTGTTCCTGGAGCATTGCGCCGATTTCATGGCCAGCTTGAACCGGTATGTAATAATTGTAATTAAATCCCATCCGATCCATCCCTTAATTAGTTAGCTTCTTTTTTTTGTCAAAAACAATATATTTCAATTCTATCTTTTCCACTTGGGGTGTTTTTTTTTTTGAATACTACCTGATGTTATTAGACTTACTTTTCAATTGGAGTATATTATTGTGTCGTCCAGGATTATGGAAGAAAATAAGAAGGGAAATAATGGAACACGGAGGGCGGCAAAAAATTATTATCATTGTTATTATTATTATAATAATAATAATAAAAGCATTCCTCCCAAATGTTGTCCGTGCACTCCATATCGACAAGGCGCTTCCCCGGGGATTCCGGTTGGTCACCGAAGAGTAGAACTGGAGCACAAATGCTGCAAATGCTGCAAATTATGTAACCCCCCAAGAGCTACTGAGCCTAATAATAGAAAACATAAGGCGAATAATAGAAAACATGAGGCGTCAGGAGATTCTTATCATTGTTATTATTATTATTATTATTATTATCATCATGATCCTTGTAGCCGCGATTATAGCCGCCTCTTTCCTGGAGACCCTCTTCCGCGTTGTCCGTGCATTAAATATCGAAGATACGCTTCCATGGGGCATCCAATTCATCCAGTCCGGCTGGAAGAAGTGCTGCAGAAATGCTGCAAATTATGTAATATCCCCGGAAGGCGCCATTCAACCATTTAAGTCTTTAGCTGCTTTAATTTGTTATTAGATATTTCCCTTAAGTCTGTTAGCTGTTTTAATTTGTTATTAGATATTTCCCTAAGTCTGTTAGCTGCTTTAATTTGTTATTAGATATTTCCCTTCTTCTTATTTAATGGGATTAGGCTTGGAGATTAATAACAATTGTTATCTTTTTTTTTTCTCAATTCAATTCTCTCTATCCTCCCTACACTTCTTCTTCTTCTTCAATTCCTTCTTCTTCCTTTTGCAATTCTGATCTTTTCATGGTATTATTAGAGCTCGTCTCGAACCTAGCTAGAGGCTTAGGTGATTGAGACACACCGATTTCAGGCTACTCTCAAGAGTTTGTGGAGAGGTTATGGGTTCGAATTGAAGCTGGAAAAACTCTGAGTTGATAGTCTGTCATCTCAACTTAGTGATATTAAATAAGAAATTGATGTTGAAATTACCGTGAGTGGTCAGTCAAGAAATCTTATAACTGTGTTGAAATTGATGATGAATATTGATTTATTGATTTTGCTTTTTTGTAAGAATGAATTGTTTTAACGTAACTGCTATGAGGTGGGTGCTGCAAGTTGAAGTTGAAGTGAGAATGTAAGGGTGGAGTGGATTTCCTCTTGATACATATATGACTTTATGATAATCAAAGTTCATATAATATAATGCTTCCATGTTAATGGTTTCCATTTGCTTCAGGCATATAATCTGCAAACTCCAGGAACCTGCACTCTCTTTTGTTGAAGATTAACGGCTTACAATTGTCTAATTTCATATTTGATGCAAGTATATATGGACTCTCATATATCAAATCATGTTTTCTTAAACTGACTCCCAAAACACAACTCAATTGGTCAACCAACTTAAAAATAGTTGTGAAGCTTTGTTTTGCTCGCTAACAGTCACGCTGTGTAGACCGGGTTCGAATCTGGTTACTAGTTTGATTCTTTCATATCTGTCAAACTAGAGAGCTGCGCAGGATAAAGGACAAGGGACTGTGAATAAAGGACTTGGAAATGTTTGTTAGTATTGGCCGAATTAAATTGAATACTGATGTTGCTTTTGACGAAGGTAATAATGTTATGGGTTATGGGCTTGGGTTGGGTATTACGAGATGATGGCAAGTGATTTTTGGCAGCAAAAGGAATGTGTGCGTGTTGTGGGTAATTATGAGGTCAAGGAAGCTTAGGCAATTTGTATTAGAGAGGCTCTCACCTGGTTGAAAGGGACATGTATGGTAGATGTGGTTATCGAGACCAATTCTCAAGTTGTTTATAATGCTTTAGGTTCAAACTCTTTTAATTCTTGTTTTGATTTTGTTATTGATGATGTTAAAGAAGTAGCATCCACGATTGATGGTGTTGACTTTTATTTTGCTAAACGATCTGCGAATCGTGCTACCCATACTGTTGCTTGGGAAGCCGTTTCTCTGTCAGGTTGCAGGAAGTGGTTCGATTACCTTCCTCCTTATCTTGTTGATGGCATTCCGTCTCATTTAATGAATTAAGTCTTTCTTTTTGTTTAAAAAAAAAAAAAGAAAGATAAGTGACACATAGATATTAAATTTTATTCAACAGTACACCTGGAGTAATTGAACATGAAAATTGAGATTGCAAGATAAGTCACTGACATGAAAATTTAGGGTTAATTGCAATTCTTTATAGTTAAGGTTGAACTAATTTCACCACTAATTATATACTAAAGTGACAATTTGAAGATCTTAGGTAACAAATTCTATTAAACGAATCTAAAGAATATCACCGTCTTTAATTATATACTTTTTTTTTTTTTTTTTTACAATGTTGTACCAGTTCTCCAAATCAACACCTAATTATCACTTTATTTTAGGCAACCCATCCGATCCTAAATTAAATTTGAATGATTTGCGACTACTTTAATATGAAATCTGAGAATCACGTGATTTACGTATCAACCGTAATTTAACTATAAAGACTAAGTATTACCAATTATGTGGCCCTTTTGATTTTATAGATTCATCACCATTGACTTAGAGTGCTCAGGTCTTAAACTGTCATGCACCTTATTGCACTTTCATCTGCTACTTTTTTATTCATTGTTTATAGAGCTCTAAACTTGATAGTCAGTTCAACTTTATACAATGGATCTTAAACAAATTATTCAAACATATGGAACACCCTAACACAATCTGTTTAGTAGAGGATACACAGGTAGAGGGCTATTCAAACTATGCAAATCATGCAAGCTCATAATCCATGATAAGCAAACTGTGGTTTCTCATATATTGGGACTGAATTTGAAAAAAGGCGGAAAGCTCTTAGAAGATGCAACGATTACCAAAAAACTTTTGCATACAAACTTGGAAATTTCTTTCACACTGTTTTGTGGCTGCTAGCATGAGTGCTTCTGCTCCGGAATCCAGATGATGGGGAAAGAAACCCTGCAAAATGAATTATATACTATATACTAACTCTTCTTTTAG
>CM008340.1:41498944-41517619 GCA_002525835.2 Ipomoea batatas | reverse complement strand
TAAGGTCTTATTTAATTTTTTAAATCAATTAAAATTCTTAAATGTAGTTGTTGGGTGGCTTGGATGACAACCGAATCCAACATCATGTCATAGAAGCGTGATGCTGACTGTTACGACACAAGTACAAGAAAACAAAGTTGTACCCTCACTACTAGTTATAACTTTCGACATAGTAGTAATCTCTTGATCATCTGACAATTGATACTGTACAAATAAGAGCACCCTTATCAGTAGTTTATTCATAGTTTTTGAGGAGAGAAGTGACAACATGAGAGAGAGAGGAGAGAGGGAAAAAACCTCATGCAAATGAATTGATTTTTTCAGAAATGTTCAAAAATGTGGGTCCCATGTGCATTGTTTCTCACTTTCTCCATCCCCAGCTTCGGCGGGGCTCTCCTCTGACATTTGTTTTTATTTTTTTATTTGATAAAATTGATTTTATTTTATTTTTTTCTATTTCCTTCCATATTCTCTTTCCTAATCGCGTACAGTTAGAAAAACTCTTCAAAAACCATAAAAGAACCTAACTATTATGGATGCTCTAAGTTGACAATACTGCAAGATTGTACAACATTGAATTATGGACTAGCTCCATTCGTACCAGAGGCGATATGGATCCGACACAAAAGAAAAAGCATGCACAAATAATACGCGACATATGCAAATATGAAAAAGATTTCCTTTAGATTTGGGTAATTATAGACTCGCTCATTCAACATGTCCACAGGACCACAACACTTGAACAGTAATTTCCATTCTTTTCTATCTTTGCTTAATGTATATCAACTTTACGATTGGAATATGAAAAAAGATTTCTTCTCCTTTTTTAATTATTTATTTTATTTTTTTAATAATGCACACTCACAACTAACTCATATATATTCAAAATAAAAGTGTAGACCCCACATATTTCTGTACCAAGAATTAATAATTTGAAATGTCATTTTATGCTAAAAATTCTAATACTTCCATCATATCATTTCAAAATCATCACTTCCCCTTGCTGCTATATGGAATACTAATGTCCATTCTTTGTCATTGCCCGCATGAATGTAGGATGCAAACGTTTTCTCTCAAGTATCATGCGTGCATCATCAACGTTATCTACTTTTATGGTATAGTACGTGTAGCGGAGTCGAACCAAAATCATCAGTTTTCTCGCAGAAAAAGAGCTCCCATCCCAGTAGTGGTTTTGTGCATTTTGAAGTATACACTATATAGTGAAAGTATTATATTATAAGTCAGCTAAATAATACTTCTTATTAATTAATAATAATTACACAGTTTACACAACCCCAACTAAGTTGGTCAAAGTCGTCGGAACATTTTATATATATATATATATATATATATTCCTGTTAATAAATATAAAAAAGAATATATTTTAAAATTATTTCTTATAAAATATTAATTATTATTGTAATGATGACAATAATTATAATTTTAATATTAAAATTAAGTTATCACGGAGTAAATTAAAATTTATAAACATCAACAATAACTATAATAAAAGGACGCAAATAAATATTTTTTAAACTGTAAATTATTATATTATTAAAAATAAATACATCTATATAAACAAGAAACCATGTTGTTGAGCGTTATATTTCGCCCAAGCACTCAGCAAATAATTGATGTTGAAGTGTTGAACTCTGATCTCCTGCGAATGTGAGCAGTGAATTTCTTAGCTTCTTTCTCTCACTCCTTTGCTAATACCATTACATTGTACGACATTTGAGTGTGGAGGGAAATGCCGAAGCCAAAGAGTAAAACAGCAACAGCACGTAAAGGTGCTAAAGTGGCATACATTCCGCACAGGAATGCAATTACTACTCCTAAAGATGCGTGAAAAAGCATACTCTTCTGAAACATATACAGGCTTAGGATAGATTTGTACCTTCTGGAAGCAGATGAGGCTTCTCCCACCATGGCATTGTAAATGATTATGGAGCAAATAGAGCACATGAAAGCATAAACATCTGCAATAATGAATGCCAAAAAAGCTTTGTTTCTTAACAATATTGGCGTTCCTTGTGTTTTTTTTTTTTTTTGAAGGAAACATAACTGAGTTTTTATTTTCAAAAAAAAACAAAAAAAAACAAAAAAAGACATAAGGAACATGGAAAAACCAAAAAAGAAAAAAATTAGAATAATTAAATAAAGAAGAACAATTCAACAAACAGAGAGGATAAAAAACATCTCCCATCCGATGAGACCTCCAAACCTCTTGACCTCTCCATCTCAGATTCAGAATTTTTGTAGGAGACAACCCACTTGACCTCAATATAATAGGCAAATTAAAGTTGTCATGTGTGGAGTATACTCAAATTAAAGTTATGTTATAACTCATAAGAGCAACTACATCAACACATATTCAAGGGGATCATGTCAGGAAATTGGCCATGTAGGCAGAGAGAGGAGAGAGGAGGAGGATACCTCCTGCAAATGAAGGATCATTCTACAGTAATTCTGACATTTTAATTTTTTTTTACTTTGCTGCTGTGCGCGTTTCGCGCACAGCGGCCGCCCAGCGGGCGCGTGCACTGCACGCGCCCGCTGGGCGCGTCAAGCGCGCCTCCTGACCAGTTCAGATTTATTATTATTTTTTTTATTTTTTAATTTGATTTGCTTTATTTTTTTTCTCCACTTATTTTCTTTTTCCTAATCACACTTACAAAAACTCCTAAAATATCGCGAAAAAACTCCATTGATAAGGATGCTCTAAGACCCTGTTCTTAAAGTCATTATTGCAAAGTAAATCAAGAGTAACACAATCAAACTACTGATAAGACCTTAGCCTTAATATTTTTGATATGGTGGCCGGCTACACTACATTTTATTAAGTAGCATATAAATAATAGTAAGTACAAACACTAAAAGCGAAAATGAAAATGAAGATGCCTAAGATTAAATCAGCAATAGCAAGGGGAAGTAAAGGTACTAAAATGACATACATTGCGCACAGGAACGCAATTACTACTCCGTAACATGAAAAAGCAAGCAATACACCCTGCGCAAAAATCAGACTTGCCACAGTTCCAAAGCTCCTCGAGTAACGTGAGGCTTCACTCACCATAGCAATGTGAATGACAATGGAGCAAAAAGAGCATAGGAAAGCAAGAGTATTAGTAATAACAAAGGCCTTAAAAGCTGTGTTTCGTAATAATAATGGGTACCCTTTTTCTTGTTGGTATCCTCCTGGCACTGTAATACCGGCTGCAAAGGTCATGGTTAATATCAATGTTGCCACAACGATGCTTGTTTTACCCATTCCTATCATAGCTTCAATATCCTTTTCTGCCTTGTCAGAAATATTATCTTCGTGTTCCGGAATATTTCTGATGCGGTTAGCAAATTTTCTACTATTTAGAAGTGCTCTACTGCCCTGTAGCATATATATAAGAACATCAATGTCAGTGATTTATTGGGTGTTTTTGAAACGGTGTTAGTTGACATGGAAAAAAAAAAAAAGCATGAGAAAGAAAGTTGGGGATCATATGTAAGATAGGGTGTTTTGAACCGTGCATAGGGAAGAAAAATGATAGCACGCGCCCGCCCGCCGCCAGGTTGGCACCTTGACAGATCAGTTTTTTTTTTAAAAATCATATTTGTTTTATTTTTTTTTTCTTTCTCCGATTTTCTCTTACTTAATCACACTTAGCATCCTTATCAATGAAGTTATTTCACCGTTTTTTAGGAGTTTTTGTAAGTGTGAAGGCCTGATTAGGGAAGAGAAAATAGGATGAAAGGAAAAAATAAATAAAACAAATATAATTTTAAAAAAATTAAATAAATAAAGTCAGTGTGACCAATTATTAAATTTCTTTTTTTATGCCTAAATAACCCAATTCTTGCAGGAGCACCCCAATTATCTCTCTCTCATCTCCTCTCTCCTCCATGTGACTTTCATCCCCTAAAAACTGTGAAATAACCACTGATGTAGTTGCTCTTACAAAAACTCATCAAAAATTGCAAAAAGACATCATTATTAAGAATGCTCTAATAAGTTTAACACTTTAAACTATGGGAGGTGGTGGGTTCGAGCCTCAGTACGTGGAGGCGTTGCTGTCTCTTTGTTCTTCAGTAGGTTGAGAAAGTAGTTTATGAACAGATACTACACTGTAATAGAGTCAGTAGCATTCAAAAAAAAAAAAGTTTAACACTTTAAACTATATAAATACGTACTATGACGTGGAGGATGGATATATAATATAATGTTGTATGTATAGAATCTAGATAAATTTAATTGTCTGCATAGACAACTCAGTTGGTTACACGGGTAAAGTTTGGGAACAATGACCCAGGATTGAGTCTCACCAGCGGAAACATGGCAGTACGTGTGTGAGCAACATCTCAAAGCAAGGGGGGTTCATTCTGCTTTGCTGTAAGCAACTGTCTAGCCTATGTGTTCAATTCAACTGACGAGCCGGGGTATGGGGCCTTGGGGGTTGGTGCATGGTTGGAGTATGCGCTAGTTGGACGGTAGACTATATATATATATATATTACTTTTCTTATTTCTATAAATAAATAAATTTAAATATATATAAATATAATAAGAAAATTAACAAGTTAAGGCTCGCCCGAGTTAACTCGGCTAACTCTACCGAGTTGGGCGCATTAATTCGGACGAGTCGACCGCCAACTCGACCCAGTTAGGTGCTAGGCGGCCGGCGGCCGCCTAGGGAGCAATTTACCTCGGCCTACGGGAGCCTAGCAACTAGGCGGTCGATTTTTGTAATAGTGGGTTGGTGATTCAACAATAAATTTAATTTAATTAGTGTGGCATAAAATAATATAATATAGAAGCAAATTAAGTGTACCGTGTACGTACTCACCTCTCTTATCTCGACGTTTGGCAATAACTTATATCCTGAAACGGCTATGTCAATCGGAGTTTGGTGTTTCTTATTAAATGCAAAATAATTCAGCATACGACGCTCTTTTATATATTTGTCGATAACACTGTAGCGATTAACGGCAAGCAGGTGCAGTGGTGTGTTGCCATCCTCATCTTTCTGATGAATAAGGTTGTCAAAATGGTCATAGCTTTCTATATGCCGTATCACATTCACTTTCTTACTCAATATTGCTTCATGCAATACATTTTGCCCTTTGCTATTCACCATCTCCCAACAATCTGGGCACATATTTAATATCTCTTTCATCATTTCGACCTTACCCTTCCTTGCTGCTATGTGGAATGTTGTTGTCCACTCTTTGTCACTGCCCGCATAAATGTAAGCTGCAGATGGTTTTCTGTGGAGTATCATGCGAGCAGCTTTAACATTGTAAATTTTTATGGCATAGTGTAGTGGACTCCAACCAAAATCATCAGTTTCCATGCACAAACATATCTTCTTTTCCAACAGCGATTGCATGCATTCTGTGACAAACTCTCCACGACTACTTTCAATGCGATACTTAAAAAACAGAATCTTTACTGACTTAAATATTTTTGTGTACCCAAAACCTGTCCGTCATATACGAAAATGCACTCAGTAAAATTAATTAATTAATTGCACCACAATAGCATAAATAGATAAGATGTTTTCAAATTAATAATAATATAAAATATTCCATACATAGCTAAAAGGTACGGTTTTTATTTTATATATATATACACACACACACACACACAAGTAATGATTTATTAATATTTTTAGTTCAAATTAGTATTAATTTTTTTTATATATAAAAAGCATTACAATTTCTTTGTAATATTAATATATATATTACAATATTTACATATAGAAATTAGACTTTGTAAGCATCACAATTTCTATTGTAAGTATTTCAATATTAATATAATCATTATTAATAACAATTATTTTACCCTAAATAATAACATAGCTTCAAATATAAATATTACAATATTTATTATAAGTAACAATTTATTTATTTGAAATTAGTATTATTTTATGTACTTAGTATTATGATTTCTATCATTAGTAGTAACAAACAACTATTTTTGACCCAACATGTCACACAGATTATAGTATGTATATAAATGTAGTATTTTATTCGAAATTAAAACTATAATACACGCACAATTTACCGGAAATAAAGTAATAACCAAATAAAATTGAGAGTTATTTTCATTTTTTTGTCTTAGATTTATAGGTGTCAGTCCACTTTTAGTTTTTTTTTTTATCAAAACATCCACATTTGGTCCTAGTATTATTGTAGCATGATCATTTTTTGTCCTTTATCAACAAAACAGTTTAAATGTCGTTAAATACAAAAACATTTCGATCTTTAATTATAGATTTTTTTTTTAAAAAATAAACATAAAAATATAGCGGGGTCAACCTACTTTGTATAAAAAAAGTATCAAAATGCCCTTGTATTTAACAACATTTTAATGATTTTGTTGACGGAGGACCAAAAATGGTCATGACACAATAATACCAGGACCAAATGAAGATGTTCAGATAAAAAAGAGACTAAAACTGACCTACCACCTATAAATCTAGGATCAAAAATGAAATGAACTCTAAAATTGATGATATCATAAATAGTTTAAGCCTTATATAAAATACTAGTTTTTAAATAAGTACTTTAAACTATATCAATGCAAGATTATATCAGAGTAGTTTTTTCTCGTACATGTTTCATGTGTTGTGAGATGTGTGTCGTACATTCTCATGTGAAAGTATTGAACAAAATATTAATATTTATTATATTTGTAGAAGGTTAATGAGTAGTACATTTTGTTCTAGTTTCATAACTTGTTTACTTGATAGTAACAACAAAAATTTTGCAGGTAGTCCGAATACTGATGTTACAATATGTCTAGTTTCATCAACAGTTTCTACATCTATTTTGCACATGTTTATTTTGAAGTTCATATTTTTGGAATTAGTATGAATGAGTATAGTACTTGATTTTTGTGTGTGTATGTGTATGTGTGTGTGTGTGTTTTTTTTTTTTTTTTTTTTTTTAATTTTTTTTTTTTTTTTTTTATAATATTTTTAATACTAATCTTGGAGTACCTATTGATACATTTTTATCACAATGCATGCATTAAATAGTTTGCCACTTTGTACATAAATATTTTTAAACAGTGACTACGTACATCCTATATACCAATTATTTTTGTTGTCAAGATCGATGTTGATTTTGTCTTTAATCCAAACAAGTTGATTGTAGAAAATGAAATGAATTGTAAATTTATATTAGTTCTAATATATTTAAAGAATGCACAATAAGTATTTTACATACAAGATAAATGAATGGTGCAACGGTAGCTATTTTTCAAATTTTTTTATTTTTTTTTTGAATTTGAAAGATTGATTCCAACAATGTTGTAGTCTCAGCATCTTTTCAATGCATTAAGTGTGTCACAATGTTTTATTGCCCTACATTGACATTTTTAATAATGAGTTTTAAATCAATTTATTGGATTATTTGAATGTCTTCTTTGTCAACAAATCCTCCATATATAAGTGGTTAATATGATTGGCTTCAAACTATTTTATTTTATTTTTTATTTTTCCATGTTATTAACATAATACTTGGTAAATAAATATATAACATTATTAGTATAACTTTGATATTTGTTAGTAGGCATCGAATTATAAATTAAAGAAATGCATATATATTATTTTTTGTTGTAACTACTAATTTATTTAATTTAATAAAAGTAATAGAGTGTGTTACTTATTTTTGAATAATATACTATAACATATTCGTAGTATATGTTCAACAATTATGTCAACTTTGAGTGGGATGAGGTTCGAACCTAAGACCTTACTTATAGAAATTATGGGTAAGTTAAAAGTTAACGGAATATTAACGGAAAATATAATATTTAAGGGAAAACTTAACGGATAATCATATAATTAAGAATAAATGAGGAAATCTCAAGTAAAAATATAAATGTAAACAATCTGAACCATTAATTTGATTTAATAATTTGACCGTAATTTTTTCTACCCATTATAGGCCTAACTTTCTTTCGCTCTTATTAGTATATATATATATATATATATATATATATATTAGATTTTATAATGTAATATTAAATTTGGTGTAGACGGAGTCATACCCAAACAAAAGGTAAGAAGTTGCAATGTAACTTTTTGTTGTGGCGGCATGACTGCATAATTAACTTTTAATTTAGAACATACAGTTGAGTCTTGAGTATACCTGATAATATAGCTGCATGGAGTGCATTGCGACCCAATGGTCCACCATAGGTAGGGTTTTTACATGTGTTGAGCATTTCCACCAAGCAGCCATGAAATTGCAACTCTGCTGCTATGTAAATGGGTGTCTCTCCATCATCATTGGCATGATACTCAAATTCAGAATCCTCTTTAACCAATAACTTCACCACTTCCAAATGCCCCATTCGCACTGCCTTGTGCAAAGCCGTGTCTTTCACCTTATCCCTCATCCCAATCATCTTCCTCACTCCAACACCAAGTTCAATATCCTTGTATTTCTTGGTGGCAGTGATGATGAGAGAGACAATGTCGTCATACCCTTTCTCCGCTGCACAATGGAGCACAGTTTCATCTTTGTTGTTTCTAGCAAACAACATAGCCCAGGCTACACGATCCTCTTCTTTTTCTAGGATGTTCTCCACAAATTGTTTTTGGCCGTGGAGCGCTGCAACGTGCAGCACAGTATTGCCAGATGGAGTAACTTGATTATCTGCCACTGTCATTGCCATCTGTCGGAGAGCCTCATAATAATCTTCGTGTTTACCTTCCACTGCTGCTCTGTACAAAGCCGGCATCATCCTGTCAAAGCCCATATATAGCTGCAGCTATATATACGAATCTGGATAAAATTAAAATAAAGATTGCTGATGCTTTAAGAGTGCTGCCACTAAAAATGTGCAATAATGATGTAGGCACTAGGCAGGTGGAGGGGGAGGATGATTATATTATATATCTGCGCCTGCGTGTTTAATTTGGTGTTTTCAAGATTGTCGTTTCCATGAAAGTTCTAAGTATTTAGAAGGTAAATTAAAGTGAGTAGCCTGTCTGGGGTCTCTCTTCCAACTTTCAAAAAGTTTCCGCGTTTCCGGGCCTTTCTTCCTCTTCTGTGATTTGGATTCAACTTTCAAAAAGTTTCCGCGTTTCCGTTCCTTTCTTCCTCTTCTGCGATTTAGATTCTACTTGTATACAGTGTGTTTATTTGTTTGTTTCATTTTTGTCTTCATTTATTTACATGATAAACACCTTAGTCAATATATAACAACCAAGGGTTTTTTTTTATTCACACCCAACTACTCCTAATCACACAAGGAGCATCTAATACAAGATAGCAAGATTCACACAAGGATCACAAAACACAAACCCTTCTACTTGCTCGACAAGCAACACTTACGAACCAGTTGCACACCTCTCGGGTGCAAAGCCACGCGCGGTTCTAAACTAATAAGTAAGATAATCATACAAAACCCATCAAACAATCGCCAAGGATCTCACAATCTCACCACATTTTCCTAAAGGAAGTTACTATCCTTAAGAAATTTAAAACTTAAGGTCTCAATCCTAAGTGTCCACCCCATAAGTTAATTCCTAGCTCTTACAGTCAATTTTTAACAACCTTGGGACATGCAACATATGCTCTGACATCAACTTGTAATATGTCCATTTTTCAACCCTAGAGTCTAGATAGACCACAAGGCTAAAAACATTAATACTATTGAAATTAGTGTATATTTGAGAATGTAAATTGTTATTAATATCCGTAAGAAGCAACACACATAACTTGCATTTTCCAAGTAAATATATTTTCTTTGAGGAACCTAAAGCAACACACATAGCTTGCATTTACTAGTATTATATTTAGTGCAATAGTTTAGTAGATACGAATTCCAATACCTTTGTGCAACCAAATACATTATTTGTTGTGCTTACTACATTTAATTAAAATTTCTAGATTCAAAATTTGCCTATAAATACCTACAAGTTGGGGTCAGTCTTTTTAGAGTTTTTCCGGTATAGTTCTCTTTGTATCACCATGTTATTTTTAAAATCTGACAAGTACATGATGGGTATTTGACCTTTTTTTTTCTTTCTTTCTTTTTAAATTTAATCCTTTGACTAATTCATTATATAACAAAATTTGATACAAGGTACCATACATACTTTATTACTATCTCCGTGTCATTTTATGTATCTGATTCGATTAACGAAACTTGATTGAACTTATTTTTTTCAAATGTTCATAATATTAAGTTTAATATTAGCATATAAAATTTATATATTTATAAACTATAAAAGTACTATTAAATACCAAAAAAAATTAAATTTAAAAATACTAAAGAAAATAAGTAATAATAAGGTGCTTGGCAACCTACATATAAGTACTTGAATTAGAACTTTCATAGTAAGTTCATAACAACAATCTTGAAAATCCAAACATGTAGTTTCCTAGCTCCCTCCACATATTCGGTGACAATAAAGATGGAATAGTCCCTACACTCTGACCTAATAGTTTGTGAATAGGTAACAAAGTTTTCAGCACTACCCGGTACGACGAACCTCAATAGATTCTTCATGATTTTGTCTAAAGCCTCAAAACAGTTTTGTGCATTATTGGTGCTTCATCCCCACATTATCAATTTTCTCTTTATTATAAGCTCAACATGGTCACTGTCTTCCGATGTATTGCATGTGGAATTTCGTTTAAAGAGAGTAATATTGCAAATCTTGAATGCGCCGTCCTGCCTCTCGACAAGAGCAAAGATGCTATTCCACTACCTCATTTATTACTCTCACTGTTACTTCACACGCAAAATCTTGACATAGATACTTGTATTATATATATTACTCACATGTAAAAAGTAAATTATCAATATCGACCACATTAAGAAATAAAATTTAGAGAGTAAATGAGAGTCCGTAGTAGAACTCTTTTCCATTTTATTCCATCACTTTTACTTTCTAATATAACAAAAAATGATAAATTATCTCCATCTTATGAATCTTAATAAAATACCAACATCAAAATTTTGAAAAATAAATTAAAATTTAGGAATAAAAATAGTATTTTTCGTCTCCCATTCTTGGTTCAGCTTTAATTTTCTGAAAAGCACTTTTTATTTTTGTCAAAAAAAAAAAAAAAGAAGAAGCACTTTTTATATTATCACGACAAAAAGGAAAGATTTGCTAAAGATTTAATTCTTGGAAATTTGTCACAACAGTTTTTAAACTTTTCAAATTTCTTTCCCTCTCAACAACGTTTTTCTCCTTACACAGCGCAGTTATGCATAAGGACAACCTTCCTCGAAACTTCAAAATAACAATCCTCTACGATAATAAAGCAAGATCTTTTTAGAAAACAAATTATTTTTATTCTTTCCCCTAGTAAATTAAAAATGACGTAGTTTCTTTTGAGTGGATTATTATATTCACATTTACGGCAACAAACAAAGCATGCTTACATTTATTCAAGGGTGTTTTTGGTAAGTTGGAAAATGACTTCTGGAAAATATTTTTCGAGTTTTCGGTGTTTGGCAACGTCCGGAAAATGCGGTCAACGGAAAATATTTTCTGTTGACCAAGGAAAACTAGTTCAATTTTTCCGGAAAATAACTTACATAATTTTTTTCCGTAAGTCATTTTTCGGAATGACCAAAATGGCCGTTTTGCATGTTCTCGGCCAAAATGACCGTCTCATACCAAGACAGTTTTCCATAACGCAACCAAACACGGGAAAAGACTCATTTTCCAGAAAATATTTTCCGGAAGTCATTTTCTTGCTTTCCAAACAGACCCTAAACTTCGAACTTATGCACCTTTAAGCTGGAAAATAGTGTACCTGAAATTTTAAATTTATGCATATAGAGTATGGAAGTCGATATTCCTAATGAATCAAAGTTGTGCACGTCAAGAGTTAAATTCATGCACTTTAAACTTGAAATTTATGCACATATAGAGTCTGTAAATCGTGCACTTTAAGAGCTAAGTTGATGCACCTTAAACTAGAAAGTTATGCACCTTAAGTTATAAACTTAATTAAGCACCTTAAGCTATACATTTAGGCACCTTAAGTTTTAAACTTAACACCTTAAGCTTTAACTTAGCACCTAAAGCTATAAACTTACACACATTACGCTATAAACTTATACAACTTAAGCTTTAAACTTATGCAAAAATTATCACAATGTCGCTGTTTATTTTTTCTTATATTTTTCTTCATACTGGGCTTTTGATTTTGGCTAGACAAATGATTGAGATTTCACCGTATTTTTTACTTTCCTTCGGTTTTGATCTCTAGTGTTTTGGCTAGATAAATGACTGAGATTTCACCCCATTTTTTTACCTTCTTTTGCATTTGATCTCTAGTGTGTGTATAACTATATATATATAATTGATTGTTTAGTTTGTTTTTTTTTTGTTACTCTGGTGGTTCCCAGAGAGGTTTGGTCTGGAGTTGAATTCGTTGATTATCTTCTTCGTCTCAGAGTTGTGTAGGTAGTGGAGGAGGGTTTTTAGGACTTTTCTTTCTTCCCGATTGCACGGTACACAATGCCCCGGGCCCTTACGTGTATGAGTCCGCGTGGAGGCAGGAGTTAATTTTGAAAAATCTTTGGATACATCATACATTCAGTAGCAATGTTGGACCGCAATGATTGTTATTGTCAGCAACTTTCTTTATAATTAGTGGGGTCCACGTACTAAAGCAGTATAAAATGTAGGCAATGGCCTGCGATAGCTGTCCCAAAGTGCCAATTTATTGACAATCATAACTAGCTAGCAAGCAGCAGTACGTACTGGTGAAATATTTCATTATGGAGCCGGCTATGGTCCTTGATCAGATGAACCCGGTTCTATACAAAGCAGTGGTGAAAGGCAATGTTGAAGATTACCATGAGGCATTAGAGCAGATGCCAGAAGAAGCTCGCCGGCGTCAAGTTACGCCCAAGGGCAATACTGTGCTGCACGTTGCGGCGATCAATGGTCACAAACATTTGGTGGAAGAGATCCTACAGGATGATGATGCAGCCATGTCCGTGTTGTTTGCCAAGAACAACAGAAATCAAAGTGTGCTACACTGTGTAGCAGAGAAGGGCTATGCCGGCGTAGTCTCTGTCATCTTCAGCGCCATTAAGAAGCATAAAGATTTGGAATCTGCATTTGGTCGAGTGAGGGAGATGATAGAGATGAAAGATGATGTGAAAGACACGGCTTTGCACAAGGCCGTGCGACTGGGGCATTTGGAGGTGGCCAAGTTACTGATTCAAGAGGATCCTGAATTTGAGTACCCTGCCAACGATGACGGAGAGACGCCCATTTACATAGCAGCAGAGTTGCGATTTCATGACTGCTTGGTGGAAATGCTCAACACATGCAAAAAGCCAACCTATGGTGGACCACTGGGTCGCAATGCTCTCCATGCAGCTATCTTATCAGGTTTGGTAAATAAACATAAATAGGAGACTATCTCAATTTCCGTAGCTTGTCGTTTTGAGTTTTGACGTACGGGTGGATTCAA
Source organism: Ipomoea batatas (assembly GCA_002525835.2). Classification (NCBI taxonomy): domain Eukaryota; kingdom Viridiplantae; phylum Streptophyta; class Magnoliopsida; order Solanales; family Convolvulaceae; genus Ipomoea; species Ipomoea batatas. The sequence continues at coordinate 41,504,159 of CM008340.1, read as the reverse complement.
AATAAAAATTTAATATTTATACTTAAAAATATAATACTAATAAGGAATTCTTTTTATTTTATGGGCAAGCTATATAAAATATGTTCTAATTAAAAGCTAATTATGCGACCACAACTAAATGTTAAATTGGAAATTATTATCTTACATAATTGTTTAGGTGAGTTCAACATCTCCTTTAGACCATGTGGACAGATCTGAGACATTGAATGCTTGATATCAATGACTTAGATTTCATAAGTCGCAGAGTTGGTGAAATCTAAGCTATTGACATTCAATGGTGCAGATATGTACATATGAACTCATGGGAAATGGTGGACTCATTTGATCATTAGTATGTATGTATGTATATATATATATAGATAGATAGATAGTAGTTTAATAAAAATTAAAGCGTAACTCTTAATTAGCTAACTAGCTAGGTATCCAATGAATATTATTAATTAATTTGAAAATTACATCATAATCATAGTATAATTAATTTTGATGAAACGTATAGTAACTGAAGTTTGTATATGACAGGTCTTGGCAACATTTTCAAAGTAAAAAGCTCTCAAGAGTTTAGCTCAAAATGCACGCAATCACTGTTGGAAAAAAAGATGTGTTTGTGCGAGGAAACTGATAAGTCTGGCTGGACACCACTACATTATGCCTTAAAAATTGAGAATGATAAAGCTACTCGTATGATACTTGAGAGAAAAACATCTGCAGCTTACATTTGTGCGGGTGGCACTGGCAATGACGAGTGGACAACAACATTCCACATAGCAGCAAGGCAGGGCAATGTTAAAATGATGGAAGAGATATCGAATAGGTGCCCAGATTGCTGGGAGATGGTGAATAGCAAAGGGCAAAATGTATTGCATGAAGCAATACTGAGTAAGAAAGTGAATGTGATACAACATATAGAAGAAAGCTCTGACCAATTTGAAAACCTTGTGACTCACAAAGATGAGGATGGCAACACACCACTACACCTGCTTGCCTTTACTGACCGCAACATCTTTTTCCACCAATTTATAATAAATCATCCTATGCTGAATTACTTTGCATTCAATAAGAAACACCAAACTTTGTTTGACACGGCGTATTTGGATATTTGGAACGAAAGCCAAATAACGGGGCTACTAGAGGTGAGTACACTTTAAATTTTTTTTGAGTACAATTAACTCTGTTATGACTTACAATGTAGTATTTGTCCATACATACTTTATCTACTCCTATTAAATCACAAAGAGTCACATGACCTCCCATTTGGGAGAGCGACTTGACCACAAGGCTTTTGGCAAGTGATTACACTTTAATTAATAGCTTCTATATTATTTTATGCCACTGCAAACTAATTAAATTAAAAACAATTTATCTGCATATTATACATACAACACTATATATATATATATCCTCCCCGTCAAAGAATTCATAGATCACAGTTAAGTGTTAAATTAGATCATAGCAACCTCACACAGAAAATATTCACATATTTATATTTGAATTAATTAATAGTTTAACCTCACATAAAACTATTAAACTATGCTACAGCGCAGGAGTAGAGGACTTCTTCAACATAGTAGAAAATTTGCTCACCGCATTATACCAAATCCGGAACACGGAGTAAATATTCATACTAAGGAAAAGAGACTTGAAGCTATGATAACAAAAACTAAAACACAGGTCGTTGTGGCAACATTGGTATTAACGATGACCTTTGCAGCCGGTATTACAGTGCCAGGAGGATACCACCAAGAAAAAGGGTACCCATTATTATTACGAAATGCAGCTTTTAAGGCCTTTATTATTACTAATACTCTTTCTTTTCTATGCTCTTTTTCCTCCATTGCCATTCACATTGGGATGGTGAATAAAGCCTCAAGTTACTCGAGGAGCTTTGAATATGTGGCAAGGCTGATAGATATGCAACTTGTATTGCTTACTCTTTCATGTTACGGAGTATTAATTGCGTTCATGTGTGCAATATATGCCACTTTAGCACCCTTACGTCCTCTTGCTATTGCTGATTTAATCTTAGGCTTCTTCATTTTCATTTTCATTTATGGTGCTTATTTGAAAGCCATTACATTGGTCGAGGACTCGTGATACCCGACAAATTCAGAGTATATCCGACACGACACCTTTAATTTGTCTATAATGAGGTCGAGTGGGTTGTCTCTTACAAAAAAATTGGATCGGGGTGGAAGAGGTAAAGAGCTTTGGATGTCTCGTCCGGGTGGGAGATGCTATTTTATCCTCTGTTTTGTTGATCTGTTCTTCTTTATTTAATTATTCTATTGTTTTCTTTTTTGGTTTTTCCATGTTCCTTTTGTCTTTCTTTCTTTGTAGTTTGTACTGTATATGTTCTCTGTTCTGTGAGTTTGCATTTTATGAGTATTATTTATTGTGAAATAAAGTCCATTCATCATATCAATAAAACATAAAGGTCCTGTTTGGTAATGACTGTTGGCTGATTGGGTTGGCTGTTTGGGTTAGAAGGTATGATTTGTTAATAACATTAGCTGATTGTAAAAAGGTGGTTGATTGGGTTGGCTGTTAGCTGATAGCTGTTTGGTATAATTTTTTTTCTCAAAAAACTAATTAACCAAACAACTAGTAGTGATCAAATAAGCCAAAATTGGCTGATAGGCTGATTATTTACCAAACAGGGCCAAAGCAAAATATTAATTGCTTTTTTTTTTTTGGTAAGAAAAACCCGTGTTTGAAGGATAAAGTTAAACCGAATAAGAATTTCAATACATGAATTAAGTTCATTTAAAACTTTTTTTTATATTAATATAAAGGGTAGAATAACCAAAAAAACATACTACGTATTTGTCAATAGTGTTCCGGCCACATAAAAGTACATAAACTTTTATTAAAACAAGCTTGGCAAAAATTAAGAAATAGAAAATAATAAACTATTTCCTATTAAGGAAACAATTAAAAAAATATTTTCAGAACTCTATTTCCTCATCTTCTGCCGCAATTTACATGCATGTATATATGCATGACTATTTATAGGCACTCATCATTATGGCAGTTTACTCGGCCAACTTCTTTTTGATACAACATTGGTAATTTGGAAGTTAGATTTATGGATAAAATTTATCCTCATAAACTATGATGGGTGATGGAGATATTAAAACGGGCTCAAGAAGGATTAAGTTCAATAAGAGGAAGTTCTTAAGTCAAGACTAGCAAGAGACCCAAAAAAAATTTTTGGTAAATTTACGGGTCTTTCTCCGTTTGTTTAATGGTCCGGGCTTGCCCAAAGAGGCAAGTGCGAGGGTCGAACCCAGGTTCTCCCAAAATTCTTTTCCACAAAGAGGGATCATTTGCCACTTGATCTACCCCATTGGACAATTATTATGCTCGTCCAATGAGCAAATTAATAACCGGGTGGGCGCATCCGTCACTCTCAATCTAGGTCCCAAAGCCTGGACGCCGGGGTCCGGTATCCACACACGGCCCTCGGCAGTGTTTCATAAAAGGATACAAATAAAAAAAATTATAAAGTAAAAGAAAGTAAAAAAAATTTTTTTTAAAAACATGAAAATAAAAACATCAAAATTTTGTGGGAGTAAAAATTAAGTAGAGTTCAGTAGTACTAATATTTTCCTTTCTAGTCTCATGTGCTAAACAAAAAGATGCTGGCATGGACATGACCCTTCCAACCTCCGCCCAACATCTATACTTGCTACATTTTTAGTGTTAATGTAAAGGTACTCAAAATTAGTGAATTAGAATTCCTACAACTGTTTTCAAAAAAAAAAAAAACTACTGTGGCATAATTAGAGAGAATATCAAAAGCAAATTATAGTAAATTAAACAATAAGGAGTACGTTTAATAAAAGTTTACACATTTTTATATGTATTGCGTCCTCAGTGACTCGATCAGTCTTGGAATAATGTATAAATATGCATGCTCACAATTCAATTTGTGTGTTAAACCCCTTGATCCATACTAAATGACAAGTCAACCCCTACGGGAATGACGATGCTGAGGACTATAACAGCAATGGCAACACCAATATTTGAAGATACTAAAGTGGCATACAGTCCAGAGACGAATGCAATTACAACTCCAAATGTGGCATAATAAGTCATGAACGTCTCCAACTGGTAAAGCTTGAAGATAGTTCTGTACTTCCTGGAAGATGATGATGAGGCAACTTTCGCCATCACAATGTAAAGGAATATTGACAAAATGGAGCATATGAACGCAATAGTATCTGCCACAACAAATACAATAAAAGCTGCATTTCGTGACAATATTGGCTTCCCTTGTTTTGAGCCAGGATTGCCATCGTATCCTCCTGGGACTGTAAAACCAGCTGCAAAGGTTACAGTTAATATCAATGTAGCCACGACAATGTTTGTTTCACTTGACTGTAACATTGTCTTAATTTCGTTGTCAGCACTCTTCTTCCCTTTCCGCTGTCTTGTGAGATCGCCACCACGGCGACCCACTATATTCTCACTCCGAACAAGTTTTCCGCCTTGTTTCTATGTTGCATATATATTCAAGGAGTAAGCTAAGTATTTGTCACAAGTAAATGAAGATAATCTAAAGTAATTTTAAATAAATAATAATGTAGAAGCAAATTAAAGTGCACTTACGAAGATATCATAAAAAAAATCGCTCTCTCTTTCTTCCAAGGCCATATCAAATGGAGTTTGTTGGTCTTTATTAAACACCAAATGCTTCCGTGTATGACGCTTTATAGCCCTCTGTAAATGGTGGCAATCCGAAATGGCAAGCAGGTGCAGTGGTGTGTTGCCATCCTCGTCCATCTCATCAATAAGGTTGTCGATGTGGGGAGATCTCAATAAATACTCAATCACATTCTCCCTCTTGCTCAGTACTGCTTCATGAAATACATTCTGCAATTTGCTATTAGTCATCTCCCAACAATCTGGGCAGCTTTCTGATATCTTTTCCATCATTTTAATGTTGCCCACCCTAACTGCAATGTGAAATATTGTCGTCCATTCATTGTCATTGCCCGCGCGAACATACGCTGCAGAGCGTTTTTTCTCAAGAATCATGGTTGCAGTTTCACTATCACAGAGGTTTACAGCGCAGTGTAGTGGCGTCAAACCAAAATCGTCAGTCTCCTCGCACAAAGATATCTTATTTTCCAATAGTAATTTTGTACATTCCGAGATATATACTGATACAATGTAAACATTATGAGTAACGCCCCATAAGAACTAGAAACCAAAA
>CM008340.1:41478998-41490328 GCA_002525835.2 Ipomoea batatas | reverse complement strand
TGTATTCTTTTCCTTAACGAGTTTTATTGCATGTACTCCCCATTCTACCCCCTCACTTTTATTTCTTGACGTAGCAGACAATGATAGACTATTTTCATCTTGTGTGTTCTAAGCAAAATGTCTACATAAAAAATTTGAGATTGAGAATAGAACTTGGGAGTCCACATAATAGTTTCCTATAATTATTCCATTTTTTATGAAATAACTAGCATACGTATTACCTCAAAATTTATTGGGTGAAATAAAAAGTGCTATTAGTGATTGTCCAAATTGGTTACGAGTGTAATACTGCGATGCGAGCGTTGTTATATTTAATTTTATTTTTAACAATTGATATTACCTGTTACATCCGCATCACGTTCATCACGCCAACGCTTTAAAATCAACTTCAATCTTCTCCACCATGATATTCCCCGGTGGTGAACCTTATCTATCATGTACAAAACTCGTTGTTATCATATTTGTAATATATATATATATATAATCATTGTATTTCCAAAATGTTAGATACATACAAAATTCTATAAATAAATTTGTACATGTGTATGCGAAATTGATCAATTTATAAGTAATTAATAAATATGAATATTTTCCAATAAAATACATAAAAATGTTGTATTTTGAAAATATAGTCATAAAATATATTTGTAATTTTTTCATAAGTTGTGTAAGTAGTAAAACATGTACCATTTTTTATTTTGAAAAAGGCATTTTTAGATAAGGAATTATAGCATACACTTATCTAGTAAATAGAGTTAATACCACAAATGGTCCTTTGACTATTGGGGTAGTACTCATTTTAGTCCTCGACTTTCAATTCGACCACAAATGGTCCTCTGACTTTCATTTTTTACCACAAATAGTCCTCTGTTAAAATTTCTGTTAAATGAGTGTTAAATCTAAGGGTAATATCGTCAAATTGATTAATATTATTATGATTACTTCTTTTTTAGAATTATATGACAACATAATTAATTTCAAACATTACTAAACATTAAGTTAATAAATATAAAAACAAAATGGACGTGACAAATTACATAAATGAACAAATTAAATAAAAATCTATGATTAATGTTCGCAATTTGTACTTGATTAATTATAGTAGTTCAACGGTGGCAGCCTTCAGTTATGTCCCAAATAAAATGTTTGATCGATTAATGAAAAGTGAAAACTATTAATCAGCCATGTATGAACAACCATGAAAATGGTGGAAGCAAGATTTAAAAAAAAAAAATTCTTCCATTTTAATCTGTTCGTTAAATTAAAACAGATAGCTCTAATATTAAATCTTCATTTTGTACGCATAATTACGAAAATAAGGTGTATTGTCTTTTTATTTAGGAGTATTTATATTTGTTAATTGTTTCAATTATGCTTGTTGGTGAAAAATTCTAAACATTTTTATTTTATGACCATTATATATATTAATTTGACGATAATACCCCTAAATTTAACACTTATTTAACAGAAATTTTAACAAAGGACTATTTGTGGTCAAAAATGAAAGTCAGAGGACCATTTGTGGTCGAATTGAAAGTCGAGGACTAAAAGGAGTACTACCCCAATAGTCAGAGGACCATTTGTTGTATTAACTCTAGTAAATATAAAGAATTATAAAGCATACACTGATACACATGCTGAACTTGCTCTCAAAAAGTTGTGTGTGTTTTAATTTTCCTTGCAACAACACAAACCCATTTTGTTCACTTATACTTATTTTTTGAAAATTTTCTCATGAACCAAAATTTAAAACAACTTCACACGAGTTTTTGTGTATATCACGTTTGGAGGTGATCATTAAATAGTATTTTGATAGGGAAAACTATAACATTATTCTTGTTATAGTAAGGCACTGTTGATATTACCTCTTCTATCCACGTCATATGATCTCAAAATGAACTTGGAATACAACCACTCTGATGCCGAATGGATTAGTTGCACGGTATATTGAGCTGTCATGTACAAAAGCACATTATATTTCTAGATAATGTTAAAAGAAAATAAAATGTTGGCATGTTGCATATAAATTTGCACACATTTAAATCACGGTAATTATTCTGTGGACCTGGATCCACCTTACAAGATGGACTCGAGTTTTAAATGTTTTCACAATTTGCATACTAAATTCACAATTTACTTTTAATTCACAATTTGTATACTACCAACACACAATGTTAATATACATAATTTATATGTTTTGACTTAGAAACACAATTTATGTTTTAGAAGTTCGCAATTTCAATAGTCCATGATATAACAACTATTTAAATAACCTTAGCTAATTTATAAATTACAAATGAATATAGAAATTTATAAATCTTATAAGTTATAGACCATACATGTGTATAAGTTGTAATTCACAAAAAATAAATAAATAATAAATTAATAAATAGTTGTGCACTTCTCCAAACATATCTCAACATACAAAAATATTTATCATGAGCAAGCTAAAAGTTTTAAAGGGGATAATAGACTTTTATATTTTATAACTATATAGTCATGAAGAATTTTTGAATAAAAAGTTGCAAAACAGAAAGCAAATTTTCAAGAAAATATTTTTTTAGGGAAAAGGGTCAAATTAACCCCTGAACAATAGTTGAAAAATCAATTAGGCCCCCGAACATTTAAAAAGTGCAATTAGGCCCTTTAACATGTAAAATTTGAGAAAAAACCCCAAAAATCGGTAAATGACCTGCAATTACAGGTCATTTAGGGTTCAGGACAAAATCCGGCGACCGGTGACCGGCGCCGGTCGCCGGACTCCGGCGGAAGGCAACCTTCCATGGCTTGGTCGCCTTCCGCCGTGGAAGGCGACCAGATCTTGTCGCCTTCCACCTGGAGGAAGACGACCGTCGCCTTCCACCAGAGGAGGGCGACAGTGGTCGCCTTTCTCTGGTGTAAGGCGACCCTTCCACGGCGGAAGGCAACCTTTTGTTAAAGGGTATAATTGCACTTTTTAAATGTTCGGGGGCCTAATTGACTTTTCAGCTATTGTTCAGGGGCTAATTTGACCCTTTTCCCTATTTTTTTAAGGAAGAGATGAGATATGGCATAAATTAATTAAAGTGTGAAGAAAATAAAGAACACAAGCAGTTTATAGTGATTCGAATTTCTCCTACCTTCTAGGAAGAAATTCACTATAATCTTGTCATACCTCACAATTACAATGAATACAATAAATCGAGTGCTTTGATCATAAAGCCAACACTAATTTGATCGATCAATTTTGTACCTAACAACCCCTACTACCCTTCCCCTATATGCCCTTGGTAGAGATAGACAAAGCTTCAATACACAAATTGAAATAATCCCCAACTAAGAGACTTAGTAGAGATAGACACAACTTCAACACACAAGTTGAAATAATCCCAACAAGTTGAATTCACTTTGACCCGACTCAAATAAAAAATAGACCTCACATATATTTGTACCATAAATAGATTAATCAAATATAAATTGAAAAATATAAGTATTGCTAATCTCTTTATTAAATTACTAATTTAGCTAGTTTAAATAAAGTTTTAGCAATGGATATTACCAAGTGTATCACCTGCCGGCGCCACCTGCCTCAGATATATCTTTGCTGCGATGTTGTCAACGCCAAGGAAATCTATCATGTACAAAAACTTATTATTCACTTTAAGAATAGCCAATTAATATCAAATTTTCGCACAATGTTAATTACATACAAAGTTTATATATAAATTTATAAATAGTTATGTAGAATCAATCAACTTAAAAATAGTCAACAAAATATACAAAAATCATAAGTCAAACTTGGTAAAGAGGTGAAAATATGAGTCAAAGAAAAATGAGTGTTTGGTCAATGGAAAATAGCTTCATTTTCTTGGAAAATGACTTTCACTCTTTTTTGGTGGAAGTCATTTTCCAATTCCCATACCAACACTATACCATCAACACTATCACCCCACTACCACAAATGGAAAAAAAAAATAGTCTGGGATGTTAAATGACAAAAATAATAGTCTGTGACTAAATTTGAAATTGTCACCAAAGACAAGGGATCTCTGCTGGAATTAACTCTTTTTATTATATTTAAAATTGTTATTATATATTATTATTGTTATTATTTTATAAATGTTATATTTTCAATAAAAAATAAAATGTTTAAATTATACAATTTTGCTCATTTTCCGAAAAATGAATCAAACACACCAAGACAATTTTTTGGAATGCAACCAAACACTGGAAATGAAAATATTTTCTTGAAAATGAGTTATTTTTCAGAAGTCATTTTCCTGGTTTCCAAACACACCATAAAAGAGTATAGGATTTTAATTTTTTTTTTTTTGTTTTGTGTGTTCTATTTTTTTTTAAATGATCATTTACATACGTTACGATCTTTACTCTCTTGTTCTTTCAATTATCTATGAGACTATGATAGATGAATGACAAGTTAGATTCAATGTTTTATTCAGGGTTATACTTTGATTTTAACCCTACATTAGTACACAAAACACTTTTAATGTCGATTATTTAGACCATACAATGTCGATTAAAAAAAAGACGTTGTTCAAAGAGACTTTGTAAAGTAAACATACAACGTCGGTTATATAAAAATTGATGTCGTAAATTATTTTTAATTTTTTTTAAACATACAACATCAGTTATTAACATATAATCAACGTTGTAAATTAATTAAAATAATAATAGAAATATACAACGTCGGTTTTGTCCAAAAACCGACGTCGTATATTTTTTAAAATAATTTTGCAAACCTTACAATGTCACTTATTAATAAATAACCAACGTTGTATACTTGTATATTATTTGTTTATTTTATTTTATTTGTTCAATAACATACCACATCGGTTTTTTGTTAAAAATCGATGTGGTATGTCTATTTTAAATGGTTATTGCAAAAATCAACGTTAAATGATTTTTAAAAAATTTTACTACAGTATAAATTTATTTGCCTATTGACATCGATTTTATATAAACCGACATTATATCTTATTTATGTAGTAGTGCTAGTTTCACTTAGTTATATATTTTCTTTTCCATATTTATTAATCAATTGTGATTTCTTTAATTTAATTAAGAGAGGTGAAATAATAAATTTTGTGCATTATTAAATTAAGATTGAAAAAAACAAATTATTTTTTAAAACATAATTTAAATATATTAACGAGGACAAATAGATTTAAATTTAAAAATTTAATTGTTTTTATTAATTTTTTCTATCGATATAAATTTTTAAAATTTTAAATTTAAGTTTATTGTGATGTGTATGAAACTTTTTTGTTAAATATAAATAAAATTCATTAATTCTTTATATCAATATAAATTTTAAAATTCTAAGTTTATTGGAATGTGTATGGAACTTTTTTGTTAAATATGCCTAAATAAATTTCATTAACTTTTTCTGTCAATATCGATTTTAAAATTTAAGTTTACTGTATTGTGTATGGGACGTTTTTTTTTTTTTTGGTTAAATATTAATAAAATTCCATACCACTCCCATCCTAAGATGGTTGCATACTTAGCTTGCAAAGCAAGCAAGGTACATTGGAATGACAATATTTTTACAAGAGATTAAGAGTTTGAATCTAGTTGAAGGCATTAAGGGTATGTTTGGTTCATACAAGGGAATCAGAATGAAAATGGGAATCAAATACATGATAATGGTAATGGCTTTTGGTGAAAGTATTTTGCATGTTTGGTAGTAGGGGTGGAATTGGAATGATTACCAATATTGTTGTTTGATTATGTATGATCCTATAATGAGAATAAAGGTTTTAAAAATACAAGAATAAAAAATCACGATAATTTATTTTAATACAAAGGCATCTAAAGCACCAATATGATCAAAAGAAATAAAAACAAAAATATAAAAGCACTAATCCAAATTTAAAAAGCAAATTACCAATTAGGAGGGGTAATAATGGAATGGACCCATTATTTTATTAAGGAATGAGTTTTCTAATTAAGGGATAATCAAATCTCATAGTAGTATTCTACAAACATGTCAATCAAACAACAACAATGACTTTGATTCACATTCCTGATAGCTAAACCCATGAAGTCATGAACCAAACACAGCCTAAATATCTTTTAGTTTTGTAAATTTTGATATTAATATATTAGTGATTAAATTAATAAAATAAAATCTCAATTAGATGATAATGCATCATATCATGCATGTTGACGTGGTACTGATGACGTTAATGTCAAGTGATCAGTTTACGGTCAATTTTAACTATGTTAATGATATGTTTGTCCTAATAACTTAAACTAATTTTAAAAGTACATGGAATAAACTGCAAAAAAAATTATATAGTATAAGGACTTTCTAGGTACTTTGACCAGATTAAAACGCTTCTCGCCTCCGCATATTTTCACATATTATAGAAAGAAAAGAAAAATGAAATAAACTTTGACACATGAGCATGTTTTATCCTATGCACACTTTCAAGTATTCACTATGAATTTCTCTCATCACCAAAAATAAAAAATAAAAAATAAATTGAAGATACCTTTTTTTGTAAGGTCAATAACAAATTTAGAACTTTTTATGTCATATATACGTTATACACAAATTTTTGTATAAGATTGTTTTACATAAAACGTATAATACTTTTCTATGGCGGCATATAAGATTAACTATAAAGTAAAAATTAGGTTTCCAAAAAAAAAAAAAAAGAGTAAAAATTTAGAGTAATAAGTATAAATAAATACAATATAGAGTATTAATGTTAGATACTCTTAATTTTTCTCTTCAATTCATCCCTCATGATCTAATTAGTTACTAAATACTCTTTTTAGTTAGTGATAGATTAATTAATTCATAGATACCCAATGAATGAAACTACATCAGAAGTGAAAATATGAGAATGAGAAATTCAACAGTAAGAAGCATTTTCATATGATAATATATTACTCGTATTTTAGTTGTCAATTTAGTGCTCTATCCGACATTATACAAAGTTTTAGCGTCGTTACCACATAATAAGCGTTCAATAGAAGACTTGAAAACATTCTCCACAGCCCGAAGCGATCCTCCCACCGGTGATATTGCGCCGTCATAAATAGCTGTATCATGTACGAAAACTCATTTTTATCAGAATTGCATTATGATTGATCATTATATTTAAATCCTGCATGAAGATTATATACATTTATCATATTAATAAAATATCACATTAATAAAATAATGAAATAAGAATCGCAAACACTTCACATTGAAATTAGTCATGATAATAATATTATTTTGTCATATATACAATTGATTTCTTTCGTAGTATGTGGGGAAAAAAAAAAAACTAACTAAAAGGTGATGAGAAGAGTGTAAAGAAAACAAACTAAAAAAGTCAATAACAAAAACGTATCATAAATGAAATAAATTATTAAAATAAAGATAGTTATACGTAGAGCTGTCAATGCGGGCTGGCGGGCCCCGCCCCGCCAAAACCCGCCTTTGTGCGGGGCGGGCTAAAAAGCCCGCCAAAAAGCAGGCCTAAGTAGGGGCGCCCCGCCCCGCCCCGCCTTAAGCCCGCGGGTCTTGGCGGGGGCCCGCCAAATTTTAAAAGTTTTAAATTTAAATAAAAATTAATATAAAAATATAGTAAGTGTATACTAAAATAATTTGGATAATTTAAACATATAGTAATGTATTTGTAATTTTTTAAACACAATAATAACTAATAAATAAGTGCTAATCCATAAGTTAATAACAAATCATTTATATAATTTACTAATGTTTTGAACTTGATTATATATATATATATATATATATATATATTAGTGTATTAGTTTACAGTTTATACTCCGTATATTATAATTAGTGTATTAATTTATATATTGAAAACTAATATAATTATATAATTAGTTTATAAAATTCTATATAATTGAGTATTGAATTTTGATTTACACTGTAAACCAAAATTCAATTACTATTACATTAATTATATAAAATGGTGTACATATATATTACAGACACACTAATGTTAGTAATATAATCAAGATGAAAAGACATATTAAATGTTATAGATTTACTATTGTAGTATTTATTTATTTTAATAATTTTTTTTTATACATTTGGCGGGCCCCCGCCGGCCCGCCAAGCCCGCGGGTTAGGCGGGGGCGGGCTAAAAAGCCCGCCTTAAAACGGGCTCAAAAAATTAGAGCCCGCCCCGCCCTTTTGGCAGGGCGGGACTGGCTAAGCCCGTTTTGACGGCTCTAGTTATACGGACCTAATATTTTCACTTGTTTACGTAATAATATAACTTTTTTTTTAATCTATTGGTTACCATGAATTTATTAGAATTATGTATTTTAGACACACTAGAATTCATTATTCCTATCCCTATATTATTAGAAATATTACCATTTACCATTCATATACTAATTGAGATTCTTCGTATCCTTATAAATACATCTTGATGGATAATACACTAGGCATGGGCTCCACAGACCGGCCCGAGAGAACAACTGGATCAAGAAAGGCCAGGAAAGAGACCCAGCATAGCTACCGAAGAATACGATACGGATTGGACTTAGTATTTGTATTATTAGTAAGATGAGGGCTTATTAGTTATAATGTAACAGGAACTCCTAATATGAGGCGATCCAAGATTAATCCTATTCCTTGTAGGGCTCTAGGCCCAAAATATGTATAAATAGACCCTCTATTTCTATTCTGAACCATACAATACCTATATTCTCTCCATATATTTTCCTACATTTTTCCTATATGTATTCTCGTTATTCTAACAAGTGATGTTGGTCTGCCTTTGACTACCCAAAAGTCATAAAATCAACACATCTTTTCATCATGTACTTTGTATCATCATGGATTGATCAGTAATAAGATTATTCCCAAACCTATTGTTGTATCAGTAGACCAAATGATCCATGGCTGTAAACCCTAAAATTATGCCGCTGCCGGTCGGTCTCTTCTCACATCATCTTCGATATTGTCTATCCAACCACATCCCCAATAAATACCTTACAAATAGCTCATCACTTTATCTCCACCGTTGGAACTGCTACTGTCGTCGTCGCCACTTAATCTCAACTAACAAACTGCCTGTCGAAACTGAGCTCGAATCGGATCGAGAAAATTAGGCGAAAGAGAATGTTCTGCTATAGTTGCGCTCCGGATAAGTGTTCCATTGTAGTTGCACTCTGGATGAGTGTTTCGCTTTAGCTACGCTCCGGATGAGTGTTTCATTAATGTAGCTACGCTCCGGATGGGTGTTCCATTGTAGTTGCGCTCCAGATGAGTGTTCCATTGTAGCTACGCTCTGGATGAGTGTTCATTGTAACTATGCTCCGGATGAGTGTTCCGTTGTAGCTACCCTCTAGATGATTATTTCGTGGATTCTTTTATTTTGTTCGTGAAAAAGTAGCTAGTATCAAAGGAATTACAAGGAAACTACATCTCTACAAAAAGACTAATTGGCAAACATCTTCACAAAATCACAAACCACAACAAGGCTAAATGATCTAAGGGACAAGCTCAATGTTCTTGATCTCTAAAGAACCTTAAGTTTGAGTGGGCTTATTAGAACTATGTATTCTATACACACTATAATTCATTCTTCCTCTACCTATATTATTAAAAACATTACCATTTACCATTCATATTCTGACTGGGTCTCTTTTTATCCTTATAAATACACCTCTTCATCATATACTATATATCATCATGGATTAATCAATAATAAGATTATTCCTAGAACTATTATTCTCATCAAATTCTTCAATTCATAGCATCGTTAAAAAAAAAAAATCTACTTATATTATCACGTTAGATGATGAATAATTTTAGTGAATTTTTTTTTTATCATTGACTGTGATCCTTAAAATTATAAAAAAGAATTACCTAGGGTAAAAAGACCTATTATATTTTTATTTATATTAAAAGCTAAGTAACTGAAAAGGTAATGGTAGCCTACTAAAACTGTGAATAAGGGTAATGCGTAAAGGTAAATTGAAAGAAAACATTAAAAATAAAGTAAGTGTTGTATGCGAGTGCGACTGTCTCGTCTAAAATGTGTAATATTTTTTACAATAATTTTCTATATATTCATTAAATTTATTACATTTTAATTAAAAACTATTATTACAAGTCTCACGATGAGACAGTCTCATAGAAAACTTATTCTTATAATTACAAGAAGCACAAAGTACAGGCAACTATTCTAATGTATTATATTAACAATTTTTTTATTCCCATTATCACTTAACAAAATTGACATTCATATAATTTGTTAGATTAGATGGTAGTTGCCAGTTTAATATTTCGTACATATAATACGACTAAGTTTTCAACAATTAGGGTGTGTTTGGTCTAAATATTAGAGTTGGAATCAAATACTTAGTAATAGAAATGGGTTTAAATATGATAAATTTCGTTTGATAATAAATAGGAATTGAAATTTAAACTATATATATATATATAAAAGTTTCATATTTAATGCATTGACAATGACTTTAATTTTATCTTCTTTTTTTTTTTAATTTCATTGTTTAAAAGTAAGTAGGGAATGAAAAGAGTAATGAGATTTATAATTATTAAAAAATTTGAATCCAATACTAAAATTTAGTATCGAATTTCAGATACAAAAAATCTACAACCAAATGCAACCTAAATCTGACCTGTTGTATCCATGTGACTAAAGTCATTACTTAGCAGATTTCTTTGCGTTTGTGACAGTGCACCATCAGATATACCTGGACATCATGTACAAAAATTAATTTTTGTTAAAACTCTATAATGGTGATTATATTTTCAGACAATATTTTAGATGTATACAAAATTTTGTATATAAATAATATGTGCATATTTATGTATACAAAATAAATACGTAATAGCATCATTTTATATTTTTGAATGGAAAAACTACACTTTTCATCTCTAACATATAAGATAATTGTAAAATTTATGTCTAATTATTGGTTGTGTTCACTTTTAGTCTCTAAACTATCATTGAAGTTACACTTTTTGTCCCTAAACTATACACTTTTCATCATTTTACTAAGGGAAAAGGGTCAAATAAGCCCTCCAACATTACCTAAGGAGTCAATTAGGCCCCTGAACATTTTAAAGTAGCAATTAAACCCTTAAACATTGTATTTTGATGCAAAAAAGCCCATAAACCTGTTAATGACCTGTGATCACAGGTCATTAGAATTCCGGCACAGTCCGGCCATATTCCGACACAAAAGTCACCGGCGACCATCGAACGGTCGCCGGTGACTCACTGGAGAAGGCAACCCGCCGGTTGCCTTCTCACTGGGAAGGCGACCACTGGGTCGCCTTCTCACTGTGAGAAGGCGACACAGAAGGTCGCCTTCCCAGTGAG
>CM008340.1:41463766-41477439 GCA_002525835.2 Ipomoea batatas | reverse complement strand
GCCGGAAATTTGGCCGGAATTCTAATGACCTGTGATCACAGGTCATTAACAGGTTTATGGGCTTTTTTGCATCAAAATACAATGTTTAAGGGTTTAATTGCTATTTTAAAATGTTCAGGGGCCTAATTGACTCCTTAGGTAATGTTGGAGGGCTTATTTGACCCTTCTCCCATTTACTAACAAAAAGTTAGGGACGAATTTTACAATGTTAGTATAGTTTAGGAACAAAATGTAAGTACAAAAAGTTAATAAAAAGACAAAAAAAAAATTAAAAAAAATGCAACACCGTACCAATAATAACTTAGACAAAAAGTAAGCATGACTAACAATTAAGAACGAATCCTACCATTACACTCTAGTTAGTAATTAGCATGTACGGAGTACCTGATAATATTGATCCGTGAAGGGCATTTCGCCGCAATGGGCCACCATAAGTAGGCTTTCTACATGTGTTGAGCATTTCTTTCAAACAATCGTTAAATTGCGACTCTGCTGCTATGTAAATGGGCGTCTCCCCAGCGTTGTTGGCAGGGTACTCAAATTCAGGATCCTCTTCAACCAATAACTTCACCACTTTTAAATACCCCATTCGCACGGCCTTGTGCAAAGCCGTGTCTTTCACATCATCCATCATCTCCCTCACTCGAGCAACTGCAGATTCCAAATCTTTATGCTTCTTAATGGCGCTGAAGATGACAGAGACTACGCCGTCATACCCCTTCTCTGCTGCACAATGTAACACACTTTGATTTCTGTTGTTCTTGGCAAACAACAGGGACATGGCTGCATCATCATCCTTTACTTCTTCTAGGATCTTTTTCACCAAATCTTCGTGACCATGGATGGCCGCAACGTGCAGTACAGTATTGCCCTTGGGCGTAACTTGACGGCGGCGAGCTTCTTCTTCAGGCATCTGCCGTAAGGCCTCATGGTAATCTTCAACATTGCCTTTCACCACTGCTTTGTATAGAACCGGGTTCATACAATCAATGACTGTAGCCGCTTGCATTTCACCCGTATGGGTACTACTACTGCAGCTTAATTGCTAGTTATGTATCGAAGATCGATTGTTAAATCGGTACTTTAGCACAGCGCCACTGCCTTCAAATCGGTACCCTTTTATGCTTGTTGAATGTTGATTGATACCTTTCTGTTGACAAAACACTACCTAATACTATTTTTAAAAGACTCCAAGCACAATGCTAATTAATCAGTCATTAAGTAATGATTTCCATGCACCGACCGGTTGTTGAGATGTATAAAATTCATTATTTAATATGGGGCGGCCAATCCACTAAAATACTACAACTTATATAATTGTATATCTAATCTCAATCTAAATCAAAATCTAAAGCAAATACACCCCAAATTATGTTCATATATATATATATATAGAGAGAGGGGAAAATTCTAAAGAGCCAAAGAGGCACCATGTCGAAGCCTAGTTCACCAANAATTATAGGTCACCAATAGGTTTGTGAGTTTCGTTGCTTAAAGATAACATGTTTATGAGCTTAATTGTAACTTTTGAAAATTTAAGGGCCTAACTAGCTTTTTACCTAAAGTTTAAGGAACTTTTTTTTTTGAATACAACTGACCCTATTATATTGTAGTATATGTTCATCTATACTTTTCTCAACCTGTTGAAGGACATAGAGTCAATTTCGAGATCTCCTCCACTGAGACTCAAACTCATGACCTCCCATCTGAGGGTGGCCACTACATGCCAATTGAGCACAAGGTGTTTGGCACCTAAAGTTTAAGAACTTATTTGACCTTTTCAAAATTTTAATTCCAAGCTCTAGATAAATTGAAACAATTGCAAATATATTTTGACTCATCTAGTCCTAATTGAAATCATTTTATTTATTTATTAGAAATTTTAAAAAAAAAAAAAAACAGAATACTTACCGATGGTTTTCTCTTTCACAAACAGCCGTGGCTGCCCAGTGAGGACACCCACCACTGTCCACAATGACGGACATGGCCGTCGATAGCCATAGTCACCTTCCAAATCCGGACCTCAAACATGAGGTTCAGATCTGGACAATGGAACGAGGGTGGCGACCATGGTTGTCCGCTCTCATTCCATATTCGGAAGACGGTCATGAACATCATCGTGGACAGTTGTGATTGTCCTCACCGAACAGCCACTACTGACGCCTGACGGTTAATTAAGGAGATAACCACCGGCCTTACATGTGGCTATATTCTTTTTTATTTTTAATTTCTAATAAATAAATAAAGGATCCTTATTCGTGAGACGGGTCGGGTCGGGTCAAAATATTATGCAAATGTCGTATTTATATGTGCAAATCTCACACTTATATGCTCAAATATAACACTAATCAAAAATACAATTTTTGTTACTTAGCTTATAAGAGAAAAAGTAATACATTTTTAATAATAAGTAATGTTGACAAGTACCTCTCACTTATAAGGGCAAATATTATACTTTTGAGGAAAAATGTAATACTTTTAAATCGAAATGTAAAAGTATTGTATTTTCCCTTTAAAATATTACATTTACACTAATAAGTAACAAAAATTTTATTCTTGATTAGTATTACATTTGAGCATATAAGTATGTCATTTGTGCATATAAGTGTTACATTTGCATCTTGACCCGACCCGTCTCATGGTGAAACAGTCTCACACAAGTTTTTGCCATAAATAAAAAGTTTTCAATTACAAGTTACAAATATGATTTAGACTACTCTGGTCATATTACGGAGTATTACAACTACAATACATGTACAGAACAACTAATCCACGACCCTGGTAAAGGGCTTTCAAATAACTACAAAATAATTTAATTAATCAAATTATTAAATATGTTAATTAATAAAATATATTTTAACTATACATAGTTCTATCTAAATTCACTACCTCATTCAAACAATCAATAGATGAATATTTTGTTACAATGTCAAACATGTATCGCATGACATGATATCCACATTCAAAACCTCTCACTTGTATCGAACACTACAAAACACACACACACACACATACACATATAGTTGAGTTCAAGTGTGGCATGCTCCTTAGGTCTGGCCGCGCGGCCTTTTTCAACCATTAGATTACATCAAGTCATCAAATCAACGCGCAATATATATATATATGTTACAAAACACACCATTCTACATACTAAAATGCAGCATAGGACTGATAAAATAAATCATTCCACACTATAATCAAATGTACCTATTCACTTAAAATTCATCAATATACGTAATAAAACGCATCATTCTACGTATTAAAATGCACCACAACGTGCTTCATGTCAGATTATTGACATACACTATTTACACATTAGAAAACATGTGCTAAAATATGCACCATTCTACGTATTAAAATGCACCACAAAGTGTGTTAAAATGCACAATCCTACTTATTGAAAATCCTCGTCCCAGATTATAAACATGCACTATTACACTTATTAGAAAACATATGTTAAAATACACATCATTCTACATATTAAAATGCACCAGAAGACGGGTTAAAACACATAATTTCACAACATAGTTACACACCATTCTACGTATGAAAATGCAACAGCGGATGGATTAAAACACATCATTCCACAATATAGTTAATGTACCAACATACGTAATAAAATGCACCACACCATGTACTAAAATGCACCATTTCAATATAGATACTAAAATTACCAAAAAATTCTCACTTAACATACGCGAACTGCAATTGCCACCATTAAATAATTTCAATTGGATTAATTTAATTTTCATACATACTTTGCATGGCTTCCAATTGATATTCCTAACCCGTCCATTCGTTAAAAACTTATACATAAGTTTTATATTATTAAACATAAATTATATCATTTGAATGATTTTATTAAGATGATTGAAACAAGACTAATATTAAATATATTTTAATTAAAAATTAAATTACTTAAACCTTAATTTTAACAAAATTAAATTGTACTAAAATATTATTATTTATATCACAAATTATATTTTATATTAAATTAATAAATTCAAACTAATAAACTTTTAAATTTTGAAATATCAAATTATTTTAGTGTAAAATAAATTTGGAATAACTTGGAGGGTGTGGTTGAGTGGAAGGGACTCATTCATCCTTAACCAAAGGTCAATGGTTCAATCCTTAGCTTTCGGTATGGAGTAGCCTTATATCTCAAATTCAGCTGTCCCACCCAATAGATGTGCCTACAATCCAGCGATTGGAACGGAATAAATTAGGGTTAGAGATGAGTATTTCTTTTGATATGACATTTGGTGTAGATTTTTGATCTTTTGGGTGGGAGATAGTCTTATAATTACATGTATTTGGAATAACATATTTTATGGGAACTTGCCCATAGCTGCAGGGAATAACAAATTACAATCATAGCTACAGGGAACTTGTCTATCTATTACATTTAACTGGTTTTGTGTCCATCTAATAGATCCAAATCTCAGTCTGAATGAAGGTTGTTTAGTGACTATTAAATATTTCTTTCGTTAAGTGTCAACGTTGAAATTGATCAATGATTAAATAATGATTTTCATGGACATTGAGATAATGTAAATAATCCAAAAATGTGTGAATTATCCCTTAGAATTCTACAAGTTGCAATATTTTACATGTTTTGAGGTTTCAATTTGTAACAGATCGAGAACCTATTAACACTTTTTTAAGATTTCGAAATTCAATGTCTACAATGATTCATTAAATAGTGATTTCAACCTGTTGTTGAGAGATTAAAATTCATTAATATGGGAATTGTTGAATATTATTTTTAAGGAATCTAAGAATAAGGAAGAAAGCTAAGACAACTCAAGTTCCAACCTTAGTTTCATACTCTCTTTCTTCACTCCCCAATCCGCATCCCCGGTGGGGACTTCATTCCTCCTTCTATTCTATCAAGGAAGCTCTCCATTATATCAAAGGTAAAAGAATGTATTCTATTTAAGAACAATCTCCAATAAATATTTTAATCCAATTGACAATTGTATAATTAATAAAAATGCAGTTCTCATCACTAATCATGCATCAAACAAAAAAATCGAAATGTCATTGTATTTAACCGTATTTCAACGATTTTGTTAACGAAAGATCCAACATGATCATGCCACAATAATACTAAGACCAAATGAAAATTTTCTAATAAAAAAGAACTAAAAGGTGACTAAAAGTGAACTACCACCTATAAATTTAGGACAAAAAAATAGAATTGACCCATGTAAAGTAATATTGGCAAATTATAACATGCACCAAGGTCTACATTATATTGTGGACCCTGGTTCAAAAATAACATTCAGATTATGTAATTGCAGTTACCTATTTCTGTACATGTAACCAAATTGAAGGCAAATCACATGGTAATTATATACACAACATGATATCTACAGACACATAAACTGTTAACTGCACACACATAACATGTTAACCAACATCTTATGTGTCAACAATTTATTACTGTTGTGATAAAGTCTTCTATGAGACCGTCATATATATAGATCATCATCTATTAGAAGGGTCATATTCGTAAGACGGGTTGTGTTCTTTATATGTATTACATTTTTCATCGTTTTATACTTTTTCTCATAACTAACTCTTCAAACTCTAATGTTACATTTTAATTTCAAAGTATTATCTCTTTCATAAAAAAATCACATTTTTCCTTATAAATATTACAATTTCCTTTTAAGTAATAATAACGAATAGATTAATTCCCTATCATTACACTTTTTCTCATAATTAACTTTCAACCAATAAATATTACAGATTGATTTAAAAGGAGTCAATTCCATTTTTGGTCCTAGATTTATAAGTGATAATTCACTTTTAGTCCTTTCTTATCAAAACATTCACTTTTGGTCCTAGTATTATTGTTACATGACCATTTTTGGTCCTTTATCAACAAAACAGTTTAAATATCGTTAAATACAAAAGCATTTCAGTCTTCAATTATGATTTTTTCAAAAAAATAAACATAAAAAATATAGTGCGTCAACCTACTTTTTACAAAAAAAAAAGATCTAAATGTCATTGTATTTAACGACATTTCAACGATTTTGTTGACATAGGATAAAAAATGGTCATGTCACAATAATACTAGGACTAAATAAGGATGTTCTGATAAAAAGGGACAAAAAATGGACTGTCACCAGTAAATCTAGGATCAAAAATGAAATTAACTTGATTTAAAAGTATTAAAAAAAATTCAAAAGTATTGTTACACTTTTCTTATTAACTTACTCTGCCCCATTTTACTTGTCATACTTACTATTCATTGGTTAAACCAACTATTTCATCTTTGTTTGTTTTCTTAAGTATTTTTTACTTATTTTAAAATTTAATTTTTTGTGCTTAATGGTACTTTTAGTGTAGTTTATAAATATATAAATTTTATATATTAATACTAAATTTAATATTATAAAAAATTGGATTAAAAATAACTTAAGTCAATCCTCGTTAACTGAACTAGACACATAAAATGAGATGGAGGGAGTACTAAATAATGATTTCTACGATTGTAGGGATCAAAACTCTCAAGTAATTGTCAAAGACCTTGTGGTTTAGCGGCATGACTTTGGTTCTCCTAAATGCGGCATTGAGTCTTTGTGTTTTGACAATAATAAGCGTACTTCTATGTAATATTATTTGCGTCAGATCTAACAAACTAAGTTAGCAAAATTTGTTTAAGTGGCATTAATAAGATAAGATGTTGGTCAATGTTAGAAGTAAGTCTTTAAATAATGATTTTCACCAGCTAATGACATGTCAACAATTCATTAATATGGGAATTATTCTCTAAAATACTACAATTGGTTGTTGAGACAATGTGCTCATCATTAATATGAGAAAATAATTATCCGTTAAAATACTAAAACTTGTAGTATACGAAGTACATCAACAAGCTATTAGATTTTTCATGGGTCCATTTTCATACTCATCTATTAATTATTAAATAATGATTTCCATGGTTGTTGGGATCAAACCTCTTTAAGTAAACCATTGCTTGTTAGACTTTTAGAAAATAATTGTTTGTCTTGAACAACCAAAAGAGAGTAGGGTGTTAGGAATAAATTATTACTGTAAAACATGATTTAGAATTTTATTGCGTGTAGATGTGTAATTCGGATTAGAATTTTGTGACTCCAATTTTATTTTTTTTTTGCAAAATATAGGAACTAAAAGCATCTTCAGAATAACAAAGTATCAATTAGCTAAGAGCATTACCATCCGAAGTGGATGAAAATGAAGGGAGGAGAGAGAAATGTGAGCAGTTCTTGTAATACAAAGTTTTGTTGCGGGTTCCAAAAAAAAAAAAAAAAGTTTTGTTGCGGGGTTCACCAAAAAAAAAATAAATAAATTAAGAATTCTGGTGCACGTTATGCGCACCATATGCGCCCAGCTGGGCAGGTACACTCCATGCGTTTGCTGGGCATGGGTAAACTTAATTTTTTGTTTATTTCCTTCATTTTCTCCATCCTACTTCGCCTAAAAAACATGCCAAAAAAAAACTTTATTATTGAGCTTGCTCTAAGGTAGACAAACAACTAATTAAGGATCTAAAACAAAAGAGGTTCGATGACAGGTGATGCTGTAAGAGTGTTGGTTCTAGTCCTAGAAATGTGGAATGAAGTTCAGAAGTATGTAAAGTGGGTAGAGGGTGCAGTGGTGGATATAATGTATGTTCATATATTCAGAGAGGTGAGAGGAAAGCTTGGTGGTGTTATAAAACTAGAAAATTGTTCAGGCAACACAACAAGAGAGATTAGAGAGACAATGGAGAGAAGGGAATTTCTTCATTAATCTCAGAGGTAACAGAAAACAAAAAGATTAGAACTTTAAGTGGAAAAAATGAAGAAAGATTAAACTCGTGGTTAGCAAAACAGGAACTTGTTATCTTATTCTTTTATGTGTGTAATTATTTATCGAATATTGTTGTTGGAACCTCTGAATTTTACCAAATTTACAGTAGCTACAAGAATGGATTTGTATGGCCACCATTTATTGGAGAATGATTTCATTTACTCGACGCATGGCCAAGAGGATGTGGTGTGGTGGGATGTAAGGTGGAGAAGAGAAGAAAGTTTGAGAATAAAGTGTGATAGGGCTAAGTACAAGGAGTCGTTGCTAGGGGTGTTAATGCGGGTTAGCTCACTCCATTGTAAATTGTAATTTTTGCAGGTCTTTGTAGGTCGGCTAATGAAGCCTGTGGGCTAGAATTCTTCAAATTTAACTTGTGGGCCAACGTCAAGAATTTAAAAAATTTATTATAGTGTTATTTTATATTTTAATAATTTAACCTAAATAAATAATATTAGATTGAACACCCAAGGTGCAAAGTTATGCACCTTACAGTGCAAAGTTAAACATTTTAAAGTTATGCACTAACGATTTAAACTTATGCATTTAAATTCTAAGGTTATGTACTGAACGGTCTAAATTTTTACATCTTAAGTTTTAAGTTATGCATTTGAAAAATGAACAATATACCTTCAAATAATGAAAATAATGTACCCATTGAACTTATACTAAATTATCATAATGCTATTGTATTTTTTTTTTTTCAAATTTATTCTTCATTTTGGATTGTTCAGATTTTTTTATACCAAAGACCTCTTTCGCATATGATCCTTAATATATATAATTTTTTTTTTGCATTTTTATTTTTTAATATCGATAGCCTGCGGGTTGGCCCGTGGTTTATGGGAGCTAACTTGAATTGCCCGTTAACCCGCATAGGACAAGCTAGCAAGGTTCGTATTTTTGTGGGTCAAAATTTTTAGGCCCTAATAATGGGACTAGTAGAGCTGTAGAATATTTTGAGAGATATATGTTAATCTTATTTTCTCCCATGTTAATATCAAATGGGGGATGGTTTGGAGTATAAAATATATAAATAATTTCCTAGAGTTACTTATAGAGTAGCAGCTGTGTAAAAGTCAGCGGTTATTACAATTTGCAGAATGTTTATTTGCATGACAGAGTGTAGACACTGGACAATCCCATGTGCATCATTGATTTCTACCAAGTTGATGAATTTGAGTTGCTTCAACAATATATTTCATAGTGACGATGAACCGTTTGAGAGTTGTTTTTGCCTTAAATATGTAGTACAATAAACTATTGCAAAAATCGGTCTTGGCCCCCTAGACCATGCCGATTTCCCTCCTAGGCACCCGCCTAGTGCCTAATTCTGCCTACTTGGCCGTCTAGAGCCTAACTTGGTTGAGTTAACTCGTCCATTTCGATCGAGTTAACCAAGTTAATTGGGTCGGTTTGACCTTGCTAATTTTTTTCATTTTATATATATATTTATGTATGTATACCCCACACACGTGCACTGTTTTTTTAGTTGGCAGCATAGGTGCCTGGCTAGGCTGTTTAGGTGCTAGGCATTCCTTTGCCGTCTCACTAGCGCCTAACGCTTACTGCAACCATAATACAATTACTTGTTGTTGGTAAGTGTGTATAAGCATTATTTATATTTAATTTAAATAAAGTATTAGCATTATGTCAACTACTATGTAGAATATAATATTAGCATTCTTAGTCTGAAAGTGAACCACCATACATAACCCCAAATAAGGAAAATGAAAATGGAGAAGCCTAAGATTAAATCACTAATAGCAAGATAACGAAAAGGTGGTAAAGTGGCATACATTGCACCCAGGAACGCAACTACTACTCCGTAATACCATATGCATATATCTATAATATTTTTTTTTATTTTTTAATTATCATTTTATTAAAATCAGTATATAATTAATTTAATTATAGATTATATTTTAATTAAATTTATATGAATGGTAAATTAAATATGTGAGTGTATATAATATTTGTGTACATATACAAATATATGTAAGTACTAGCTTAGTATTATTTTTTTTATTGTAAAAATATAGTATAAATTTTATCAAAATTGTTTACATTATTGATAAACAAAATATAAATTTTTTCTCTTATTCTTTTTTTTTCTGAAATATTTCTCTTTATCTTTTAATCTCTATAATTTATTTTTTTTAATAAGATGATTAAAATTTACTATTTTAAAGAATTGTGAAATATAATTTGAATTAAAATTTTAAATTTGTTTCCATCCGCTATCCTCAAACCCCAGTTAGTAAATAGGTATATACTAACGAGTAACGACAGAGCATATTTTAAGCGATTGCAAACGAGACAAGGAAGTGTAGAGTTCGGTGGGCCGCACCACTAAATATGTAAATATGCATCACATAATGTTAGGAAATACATACATACATACATATATATATATATATATATATATATATATATATATATAATTCAAACTAATATTAAATTTGTTACAAAAAATATTACAATTTCTTTCATAAGGAACATTTCACAAACATATAAGTATTACGGAGTACAATATTTACATTATATATTAAAAATTAAACTTTGTAAGTATCACAATTTCAATTGTAAGTATTACAATATTAATCATTATTAATAACAATTATTTTACCCTAAATAATATCATAAACATATTGGCTCTGTTTAGCTGAGCTTATTTAGGCGCAAATTTTATTGTGGACCGCGGCATGGTAGTTCATGCATCAAAACGACGTTATTTTGATTAATGAAAATAAACGGCAGAAATGGTTCCGTTCCGCGCCGTTAACTCTGTATGTATAACATATTCAGTTTCATTTTATATACATTGCAGTTCTCTTTCAACACAGCTATAGTTCATTTTCGATATAACTATAGTTTCATTCGACATTATACACTTGAATATGTGAAACTGTTATCATGTTTCCTTTCAACACAACTACAATATCATTTCGATATAACTACAATATCATTTCGATATAACTACAGTTTCATTGGACAATATACACTCAAATATGTGAAATTGTTAGTCAATTTCATTTTATATACACTGCAGTTTCATTTCAACACAACTAATGTTTCATTTGATAATATAAAAACAAATGTGAGGTAGTACATTTTGATATGAACTGTAGTTTCATTTGCGGAGCTTCGTTAAGACTTGACGGCAGCCGTTTCTTTACTTAATGAAACGACGGCGTTTTAGGACCATGGTCCACTGTATAATGACTGTTATTTAGGAGCTTATAGCTTATTTTAAGCTACTAATAAATTATAAGAAGATCTGTTTGGTATTGTTCTCAAAATAAGCTAGTAGCTTAAAATAAGAGCTTATTTTGAAAAACTACTTTAATTATGTAGTTTTTCAAAAATAAGCCAGTAGCTTCTTAATTTTTTTCATCTTTATCCTTATTATTTTAAATAAAGAAGATCTTTTATCCCTCCCAATTAAAATCGTTTTGTCATTTTCTCTTCAATATGTTTGCTTGTAATTTCAATTTGACATTTGTGTATTTGAACATTAATTTTTGTATGAACTAATTTTATGAACTATAAATATTTTGTTTTACTTTATATATTTTCAAGTATATGTTCTTACTTTATATTTTATTAAAATATAATGGTTTCATTATTTTATATTTTAATATGTAAACAACCATATTTAAATTTAAAATTGTTTAAATTTTATGAAGGTGTCATTTTTAGTCTTTCAACACTTATCAGCTTATCAAAAAGCTAATTTTACGAAACATGTTTAAGCATAACAGCTATTCAGATTTCAGTTTCAAGCTTATAGCTTTTAAGTTTTCAGCTGCCCCAACATACAAATTATAGACAGATAACCCAAAACTGACAAAGTAAAGGTGCTAAAGTGGCGGAGTTTTACCACATGTACTCCTAAATTCTACTCGCCCACTCTTACTCTCTGATGTGACAAATAAGAATTGGATATTTTCATCGGGTCTCAGGATAAGTGTCTACATCAAAAATTTGTGAAAGAAAATACAAGTTGGGAGTATGAAATGGAAATCCATGTAGTATTTTTCAGAGTGGCGTACATTGCACACAGGAACGCAATTACTACTCCATAACACGAATAACCAAGCAATGCAGTCTGGCAAGAATTCAGCTTTGCCACAGTTTTAAAGCTCCTCGGGCCACGTGAGGCTTCTCTCACCATCGCAATGTGAACGACAATGGAGAAAAAAGAGCATAGGAAAGCAAGAGTATTAGTAATAATAAAGGCCTTAAAAGCTGTGTTTCGTAACAATAATGGGTACCCTTTTTCTTGTTGGAATCCTTCTGGCACTGTAATACTGGCTGCAAAGGTCATGGTTAATATCAATGTTGCCACAACGATGCTTGTTTTACCCGTTCCTATCATAGCTTCAAGTCTCTTTTCCTCAGTAGGAATATTTACTTCGTGTTCCGAATTTTGTATCATGCGGTCAGCAAATTTTCTACTATGTAGAAGAAGTCTAGTTTGGTCATTTTCTCCCATTCTCCAAATCTTCACCCCTGTGACCAGTTGACATGTCCATCCGGGCAATCTATTCTTGTCCTGTAACATAGTTTATTAGTTTTTTATATGGTTAAGTTGCTTTAATTTTAAATATGCAAATATTTAATTTTATGGGAGGTTAAACTATTAATTAATTCAAATATTAAAATAATTTCTATAATTTTTCAATGTTTTTCCGTTCAAAGAATCAATGTTCACCATCGTGATTCATACTACATAGTAGTTGACAAGGTTACTATGATCTTTTAACACTTAAAACTGTGATCTACGAATTCTATGACCAATAGTGTTGTATGTATAATATGGAGATAAATTAAATTGTTTTTTTTTTGTTTTTTTGTTTTTTTTTTTGAAAACCGATAAAAAATTAGTGTGCAGTAGCATAAAATAATATAGAAGCTAATTAATTAAAGTGTACTCACTTAACAAAAATCTTATGGTCAAGCGGTATAATTGTGACTCTCTCAAATAAGTGGTCACATGTTAGAATCCTAGTGGGGGCCGACAATGACTTTTTGTGCTTCAATTATGGTTGCAAAAATCGCTAGGCACTCGGGGGCGCCGTGTATTTTTTAATTTTTATCAAAGCGATGCATTAGGTGTGAAATAACTCATTAAAAAAAAAAAGGAAACAATAGCTAATTTGCCAACCAGGAAACCTAGTCAGTGCCTAGGAGCCCTAGGAGGTCTAGTCGGCCGCCTAGACTATCGATTATGGTGATACGCTATGCGGCCGGTCAGCGCCTAGTGCCACTAGGTGACGATTAATCCGTGTCTAGGTGAGATTTTTGCAACGCTGACTTCAATAGGTTGAGAAAATATGTATGTACTACTTAAATGAAAGTGTACTCACCGCTATCAGTAGACCTTCGAGCGCCTTGTACCAAATATCCAACAATTTATTACGTTCCAAAAACGTCATGTCAAACAGAGTTTGGTGTTTCTTATTGAATGCAAAGTAATTCAGCATAGGACGCTCTGTTATAAATTGTTGCAAAATGTTGTGGTGAGCAACAGCAAGCAGGTGCAGTGGTGTGTTGCCATCCTCGTCTTTGTGAATCACAAGGTTTTCAAATTGATCCGAATTTTCTTCTATATGTCGTATCACATTCAATTTGTTACCGAGTATTGCTTCATGTAATACATTCTGCCCTTTGCTATTCACCATCTCCCAGCAATCTGGGCACCAATTTGATATCTCCTTCATCATTTCAACTTTGTCATGCCTTGCTGCTATGTGAAATATTGTTGTCCACTCATCATTGTCCCCCGCACAAATGTAAGCTGCAGATGCTTTTTTCCCAAG
>CM008340.1:41440446-41460067 GCA_002525835.2 Ipomoea batatas | reverse complement strand
TATATATATATATATATATAATCCTACAGAGCCAAAGAGGCACCGTGCCGGATTCCAAAACAGAATATGCGTGTGATTTCGCACGATGTTGTTTAGTTCCAACTTTAACCCTATATATGGTTAAGGGTACTTTTCATCATTTGTTGTAATGATTCATTGCTCAATGCTTAATCGACTATCAGCGTTAAATGCTTCAAATGGGTGTCATTACAAGTGTAATGTTAAGATTGGTTAAAAACCTTATTTCTACTACACTGGCCATATTATCAAGTGATTTGCAATAGTAAAAAATAAGTCCCTATACTTTACCCAAAAAGTCAATTACGCCTTTAAACTTTCAAAATTTGTAATTAAATCCTACAAACATGTTATTTTGAAGCAATGAAACCCACAGAGTTATTGGTGACATGTAATTGCAGGTTAACTAGAAATCTGGCCAACTTTGATCAACGTCCGACCAAATTCTGACAATCCATGTCAAATACCAGTGGATCGCGTTTGGTCGCTTTCTCCAAACGCGATCTGCCTCTCGGTTAGAGTTATCCTCATGCGCTTGAAATGCTGCCAATGGGTTGGTTGGTACCACTGCCAGTATTGTCATCTCGAACCATTTTGGGTTGTAACAATTTGAGAGGGATGTACTGCTATCTCATTTGTTGCCTAAAAATTTAATGACTCTGAATACCAACTAATAAAGAATGCAGTACCATGGTGTGAAATTTTAATAATTCATTCAATCTCGATATGAAGTACATTCAAAAAAGTGATTTTCAAATCTACCCTCTTATTTACAAAATGGACAAATATATAGGCATATAATCAACCAACATGATTAGCGTGGTGGTTCAGCACGTCGTCCCTTAAGCATGAGGTTGGGTTTGATCTCCACCCATGTGAATGGGTCAAACCATTTGACCAGTCCCCTACCACTTAATGTGCTGACCGTATCGACGGGAGGGATACTTTTGGGCAACCTAAAAAAAAATATAGGCATAAAATTAATGGGTAAGAAACAACTTACCGTTTAAATCTGGGAATTGCAAAAGACACTTGAAAAATAAAAATACATTTAATATAAACCCAAAAAAAGATTCTTAAGCTTCCAAATAGATATTACGTAGGTTGCTCGTGTTTTATTGCTTGTGTGAACGCCATCACATGACCCCAAGTAGAATGGTGACATTTCATGATATATAATGTCCTAATATTAAATAAGGGGGAGTGAGAATATTAAATTAATTTTTTTTTACTATGCAGCAAAATTATAAAGAAAGGAATATACATGCCAAAGACCTTTTAGTCTAGTGACACCCGATTGCACCCTTCACTGGAGGTGATATTGACTCTTTCTCTTTTTGTGTTTTATTTGGTTGAAAAAGTAACTATGAACAAATACTATATTGTAATAGAGTCAATAGTACTAAAAAAAAAAGTAATATACTGATATGCCATCATATCCTATTTTTAAAGAGCCGTGGAGTAGGAGTGTATGACTAATTGACTACCAATCACACACAACGAAGTCAATTTTAATCTTTTCTGTCATATTCACCATTAAAATAATTTCAAATAAATTGCCTTATTTGCCAACTACCCTTTGACTCTATCTTGCACTAGAAATGAGCAAATTCATCTTTTGTCCTTTCGTTCATCTTTTTAATATATACAAATCTACATTTCCTACCGTTGTTGCAAGCTGTTGTTCAGATGTGAACAATTATATTCATTAATTAATATGGAACTATTCAATTCACTACAATTCTACAATTGGTTGTTGAGATAATGATCGAACTCTTTAATTTATATGAGAATTATCCGTTAAAATACTACAACTTGTATATATATACACCACAAAAGACATAGTTTAACAAGTGACAATGATGACAGATACATGTGCTACATACAAATAAATTAACATCATTGGAGGGAAAAGACTGCAAATTATTGAGATTTGTACACTTCTCTTATAATGATTTATGTAACACAAGCATGAGATGATTGTTGTTGATAATGTTATAAAATAGTTGGGCAAGTAGCAATAGGATATGACATGTTGTAGGTACAAGGTTGAATTTAAGATAATGAAAATTCTCATACTTCTTTAGTTCATACCAAACAGGTGACAAATGTGTAAACTTGTTGCAAAACTTCTTGGCCAGGTTATAACCTTTTGAATTATCTTGCACAAGTATCACCACAAAAACCATCTCCCACAATCTAAAGTCTACGACTACAAACACCTCAAAGACCAATGAGGCAATCAACAATAGAAGAGGAACCAATATCAAATTAAAGAACTGAATTTTAGGAATAAAGTGGAACTACTTCTAAAATAGGTTCCAATATCAAAGAGCTTTTGATGCCACCGTCATTTTCTGTTGTCATATATCCAGGTATTTTCCTATTTATTCAATTCATTGTTGTTTTCATTTGGTTTCTTCTTCTTTTTTTCCTTTTTTTTTTCTTTTCTTCCTTTTTCCATTTACCATTCAATGTATCAATTACTTGGTTCATGCTTCTGGAAGCAGAAACATCTCTGTTTGATAAAAGAAATGATTGTTATCACCTTTGTGTTACGAAATATAATAATTTTTGATAAATTATCTTAGAAAATTGGACAAAATTTAAGGCCAATTTGCCAATGCAAGGACCTTCCTGCAACATTCTTTACCACTTGCTCCTATCTTTTAACTTAACCAAAGATTTTAATTTCTATCTATACACGTAGTATTTTGTCGCCCTTTGAAGTTTGTCCGGCACAATTAAAACTCATATACAAACGTACATTACGTAAGTAGAAATTCTTTTGAGCATAAAAGCTTAGCTTCTTGTGAACTCCAAAAGCCTCCTGAGTAAAATTCTTGCTGAGCTAACTGATGAACATTATTTATTTTATTATTTTTAATAACCTTTGTTATATTTAATAGTTTATATTTAGTCAATTATGCATTTTCTATTACTATTAATTAGTTTTGTTAGAATAATGGATGATCTTTGTTTAAGTTATTATTATTATTATTATTATTATTATTATTATTATTATTATTATTATTATTCGTCAAACCAATTGACCTAGCAGCAGGAACGGCAAAGGAGATCGCAAAGCGTTGATCGTCATGGAGGAGCGCAAAACTAGGGAGAAAATTGGTCAAGAAACAAATTGGTGATACGGGCTTTCACTCGTTGAGGTCAGTAGCTGCGCAGAACTCGATCCAAGATTGTTGGTCCAGTGCTATAAATATGGCCATGGCGATTGAGCGATGGGGGGTGTGACTGGAGAATTTCAGCACTCCGTTTAGGAGATTTCCGGCCGGCAGCGACAGAATTGGTTTTCTTCAGAGATCAATTCCGGAGGCGATAATAGAAGGTCGGTCGGCGATAAGCCTGGTTCGACGGTGATCAGATTTCTTGCAGCGGATTCAGTTCGGCTGGCAGCTTCTTCTCAATTCTTGACAGCTATTTCTATGTTCTTCAATTAATTACGGCGGCGGACCTCTCCAATTGACGGCTTCAAATTTTGGACATCTGCGAATTCTGTTAGGCAGCAACATATTAATTACGGCAACATTTTCTTTACTCTTATTCATTGTTGTTGAGACTTTTTATATTTTGCTTAACATTTGAAAGATGATGATGCGTAAATTAATTGCTGCTGAATTCTTTATGCATTGCAAAAACATATTCTAGGAACCTGATGAAACTGCCATGAAATTTCTGTACTAATTTATGTTTACTTTGCCAATTGAATTGAGTTTTCATCCTTTGATCTTTTTGCTAGTTGATTGTATTAATCGACGGTCAACTTTAATGCAATTTGATTAATCTGAGGGAGTTTCTAGAGTACAAATCATGCTTATTAATTCCAAACTGTACTCTTAGGATAAATGAATAAATAGTTTAATTGTCTTATTAAGCTGTTTATTTGGTTCTAAACTGGGTATTCCGTAAGTTACTTAAATGGGTTTTAACCATTTAAATAAATGTCTTAAGCATATAAACCGAATTTGGACGCCATACGGATTAGTCAAATAATATTGTTAGAAGTAACCCTTAATTTGATTGGCAAATTGAACTAATCTGCAGAAGTAGTAATGGTAATTGATTCATGCATGTTCCTAGCCTTTAATTTTTTGCTGCCTTGTTTCATTGTTATTTTTTTTTTCTTGCTAGTTACTTATTCCCTGCTATCTCGTTCTTGTTAATTTTTTTAATTATTTCATTTCTCAAGTTATTTTTACTAGTTTTTACTTTATTTTATTGCATTCAAGTTCATTAATTTCAAGTCTGTTAAATTGCATTGTATCAGTAATTCACCATGACATCATCCGCTTGAAATCTTGCTATGCTTGATTCTTGCTGAGCTTAAATCTTGCATTATCTAACTACAAAGACTGAAAGGGAACTAAAAATTCATAACATAATTTGATGTAATCCAAATCTAAATTAATTAACACTTACTGTTAACAGTGTTGTAACACACTAAAATTTAGTGTGTCCATATTCTATTGTCAAAATAGTTTTTCATAACTAAATCATGTCGACAAAGTTAACAATTCAAAAATTAACTTTTTTACTTTTCCTAATTTACTTTTATATATATATTTACAGTAGAGCATGCAGCAAAAATATTAAAAGAAGAATACTTATTTATTTAAAAACTTCCATCAAATAACATAAATACATCTACAACTCTTTAAAAAGAATTGAGAATTTAAAATACATGAAGAGTAATGCAATATTTTTCCCCTTTAATCCATCTCTCATTACATGACAGCATCTAATTGGTAACCACTAAATGAAATCGCAAATTATATGGTGGACCATGGTCCACGATGCATTGTGAACCATGATCATGGCTAATACTGCAGTTGTGTTGAACACAGCTGCAGTTTCCTTTCAACACAACTGCAGTATCCGTTCAACAAAACTGCAGTATCAGTCATGATCCATGGACCACAAACAAAAACACCAAAACAACACCAGGGAAATAAATAAGCTGGTGAATATGGTCTCAAAGGCTAGAAAATTGGAAGGTGCTAAAATGGCATGAATTCCACTGAGGAATGCAGCTACGACAAATATTAAGGCATAAAAAGTCATGACGATGTTCAATATGCCAAGCGTCCTGACAATTGAGACCCTACCAAAAGCCCAGCTGGTTACTACCATGATCATGTAAATGAATATCCCCGAAACAGAACACATGAAAGCATAAGTATCTGCCTTAATAAAAGCGACAAAAGCTGTATTTGGTAACAGTATTGGGTATCCTTTTGAGTCGAATCCGTTCAACACAACTGCAGTACCCGTTCAACACAACTGCAGTTCCAGACGGATGAAACGGTCTGTTTCGCGCAACTGCAGTTTCTTTTCAACACAACTGTAGTATCCATTCAACACAACTACAGTATTCTTTCAACACAACTGCAGTATCAGCCATGATCCATGATCCACAATGCATTGTGGACCATGGTCCACGGTATAACTACTTCAAATTGCCACCCTTCCTTTCGGAGAAATTGAAAAATAGTTAATACCTAATTTAGTCCTGGATTATAGTGGTTTTACTCGAATTTAGTCCTCTGTTAACAATTCCGTTAGTTGATGATGGTTAAAAGTAGGGTTAATATGATAATTTATCCTCCATCCTTCCTTTTGGTCAAATTGCCATCTTCTTCCTCATTTATCCTCCATCTTCTTTCTTTGATCTTTTTCACAATTTTCTTTCTACTTTTTGTTTTGTTTTGTTTTGTTTTCTTATTTTGTTTGTTATTTTTTATGGTCGGAAAGAAGACGTAGGAGAAATGAGTCGATGAAAAAGATGGCAATTTGACCAAA
Organism: Ipomoea batatas; assembly: GCA_002525835.2. Classification (NCBI taxonomy): domain Eukaryota; kingdom Viridiplantae; phylum Streptophyta; class Magnoliopsida; order Solanales; family Convolvulaceae; genus Ipomoea; species Ipomoea batatas. The sequence goes on along the minus strand of CM008340.1, from coordinate 41,454,229 downwards.
AAGAAAGAGGGAGGATAAATTACCATATTAACCCTACTTTTAACCATCAACTAACGGAATTGTTAATGGATGATTTAAATGGGTAAAATCATCAAAGTCCGGGACTTAATTGAGTACAAAAAGTCACTTAAGACTAAATTGAGTAAAACTAGACTAAATTGGGTATTAACTCAATTGAAAAATATTATGATGTGTCTGTTGCTTTACATAGTTCTATTTTTTATTTTTTTTTGTCTCTAGCAAAGTTTCTTTTTTTGATCCGATCAAATAATGAAAAAATCGTGACTTACATATTCTTAAGTACCCTGACATGAAAACAAAAAAGGTTTGTGAGGCTGAATTTGACTCCCAATAAATAAGAGAAAATCAGAAATACCTTTGAGTTCATACTCCTCTCTCGATACATTATATATATATATATATATATATATATATATATATATATATATATGATCGATTTAATTAACCCGGGATAGTCCGAATCATTAAATCCGAATAAATAATAGTAAATAGCGAATAGACGATTCGATAGGAAAGATAATGGATGAATGTCGCGGGGACAATTCTTGTATTAAATATAGTGTGTAAGAGTATTACAAAGGGTTTGTATTAGGACAATTATGATAGCATGTCTTGTTAAGACAACAATGGGCTATTTTATACTACAAAGCTCTCTAACCGCCCCCCTAAAACGGGGGTTGGTTGTAACAAACTTTGACCGTGGGCCCCCCGAATCCTTCTTTGACTGAGCCCTCAAGACTGACCCGGGGTCGGCAACCCAGCCGAGGCCTAAGGTGCCGACCCGTGGTCCGCACCAACCACGGCCTAAGGCCCAAACCGAGGTCTCAGGTGTCGACCCGGGGTCGACACCCACCATGGCCTAAGGCTAACCCGAGGTCCAAGGTGCCGACCCGGGGTCGGCACCAACCACGGCCCAAGTCCACCAAAGTCATGGAGTGCTAAAGACTTTGTGGTCAAGCGGCATCTCTCAGGAAGGTTGTAACAGGGTCAATAATATTCAAAAGAAAAAAAAAAAGATATATTGATAATTTTACTTTTAAGGAAACACGATCGAGACTTCTCGATCTATTAAAAAGAATTGAAGCTCCATACCCCNCCATACCCCCCCCCCCCGGGATAATGTAAATAGCGAACTATATCATATCTTTTTTTAATTATAGAGAAACTTTACTCTCCAACGTTGTTAGATTCATGAATTACTTATTTTTAATTTGATAATTCAGTAATGTTAGTTTATACTTGCAAAGTTGATTAAATAATATAGCATACAAATTTATTAATATTAAAAACAAAAATAGAAGCAAGGTTTGTGTACTTACAGAGACATGCTTAAAAGCTGAATAGACATCGCGTTGGGAGCCCACGTCAAGTGGAGTATGATGCCGTTTATTGAAGACCAAATGCTCCCGCTTAAGCCTGGTTGATAAATATTTATAATCAGCTGTGGTCCACCTACTAGATTTGGAAATGGCAAACATGTGCAGCGGTGTGTTGCCATCCTCGTCTTTCTGATCAATAAGGTTGTCAATTTGGGGATACTTCAGTATATATTTTACTATAGGTCTTCTATGACTCAGTATTGCTTCATGAAGGACATTTTGGGTTTTGCAGTTCATCATTGCCCAACAATCTGGTAAGCTATTTGATATGCATTTCATCATTTTAATGTTGCCATGCCGTGCTGCTATGTGAAATATTGTTGTCCAATCATCATTATCTATGCCTGCACGAATGTACGCTGCTGAACTTTTTTTCTCAAGGATCATTTTGACAGTTTCTTCATCACCAAGTTTTACAGCATAGTGTAGTGGCGTCCAACCCAAACTATCACTCATCTCACACAAAGAAATCTCTGTTTCCAGTAGTAGTTGTATGCATCCTGAGATATATAGTGATAGAATATTACTCTTTGCATAAACTATATTTTTATCTATGCCTTGCACCGAATGGATTTGTTATAATATTTTAAGAATATTTGGATCGATATAAATTATAAAAATTATAAAAATGAATATTATATAGTGAAATAATTGCTCAATTACCCGTGCGATGCACGAATACATTTTTTTTTATTTAGATAATAAAATAAAAGAAGAAATTATAAAAAAAAATTATAATATCTGAATGAATTAATTGTAGTTATTATAAAAAAAAAATCCAATGACCCTTGTTTAATTATAATTATTAGGTAATTATATTAATATTATGTAATTATATTTTTATATGTATAGTATTATACTGTGCTAAAACTACATATATTTTTATATGTATAGTATATATATATATATATATATATATATATATATATATATAAAATTTTCACATTTATTGAGCTATTATTTATCATAATAATTATTATATTTTATATTTTTATATAGTTTGGGATGTAATGTGGCGAGAAGGTGCAAAAATAGAATTTTGTTTTTATTATTAGTATAGAATCAATCTAATGTATATTACGGAGTACGTGTATTCTATATTATGTTCTAAAAGGAGTGGTATATTTCAGATCCACACATTAAAAAGAGATAATAATATTCTACAATACTGGTGGAAGGCAAAACTGTTCGCCTTCTCCATTGAAGGCGACCATATATTTTGGTCGCCTTCCGCCGGAGTATGGCGATCGGTGATGGTTCTGTCGTCGCCGATTGCCGGATTTTTCACTGAACAGTAAATGACTTGCAATAGCAAGTCTTTTATCAATTTTTGAGCTTCTTTGTCTCAATTTAACATGTTAAAGAGTCTAATTGTAGTTTTTCAAATGTTTAGGGGTCTAATTGACTTTTCAGATAATGTTTAGGGGCTTATTTGACTCCTTTCCTTAATTATTATATTTAAATTATTTTTTTAAAGTAAATAAATTAATTATTATAGGTAATAAGAACAACCAGGTTATTATAAAACATTAACAGGTGATGTCACCTACTTACCTGCTTTACCCACTTTATCCACACGACGTCCAAAATTTTGCATCAGCTTTTCCCAGAATGACGGTGCGCGACCTATCACGTGTACAGTACAAAAACTGATTTTTATCAAAATTCATTCATGCCATAAATTTTGCAGGTTGACATAAATTATGACTTTACGTAAGCATACTTAGATTTAAATGTAAAATTTTGTATGTAAAAAAAAAGTCTATTCAAATGTCCTAAATTAGTAAAATTGTTCAATTGAGTACAAATTGATTTGTTTAGCTGGTAATTCTTCATAGGTTTGACATGTGTTCTTTTTAATTTTTTTTTTAAAAATTAATTAATTTATTAGAAATTTAAAAAAATACAGCCACCATCGGTCTGATGATAAATTTTTAAATTTATATAAATTTGTAGTAAATATTACTATATAGAGCGAATTCCACAGAAGTCCTTTTGTCTTTGGTGACAATTTCAAATTTAGTCTCAGACTATCATTTTTGTCATTTAACATCCTAGACTATTATTATTTGGACATTTTTAATCTTTCTCATGACTTTTTCTATTATTAGTAAGGACATTTTTGTCTCTTCATATTTTTATGTTTTTTTTCCTGTTTCAACCGGTTTAATTGGTTTTAGGACTTTACTAAAATCTGGTTGAAAAATATGATTACTAAAAATCAGAGATACCTAAAGTCCTAAACCAATTAAACTAGTTGAAACCGGAAAAATAACAAAAGTAAAATATTAAAAGAATAAAATGTCTTTACTAAAAATAGAAAAAGTCATAAGAATGACTAAAGTGTCCAAAAAATAATAGTTTGGGAAGCTAAATGACAAAAATGATAGTCTGTGACTAAATTTAGAATTGTCACCAAAGATAAGAAATATCTGGTGAAATTAACTCTAAATATTACGTAGTACTATATACTTGTAATTAACGTAGTTATAGTATTGCCAAGACCTTATGATTTAGTGACACCAAGTTATATTCACATTTGAGAGGTTGCGAGTTTGAGTTTTAATGAAGGTAATATTGACTTTTTGTATTTTAATAGGTTGCTCCATTTAGCCTTAATGGAGACGATATTGACTCTTCGTATTTATGAACATATATACTGCATTATAAGAGAGTACTTAAAAACGTACATATAGTATCACATTTTTTCTTATGTGAACTGGTCCATTTGCCATCTATTCTATAGTGACTATGAAATTAAACTATGTAAGATGTACCCAAGCCTTTAGTACATTGTACGGTACAATTTGCTAAAGCTATTAGTTGTAGGTACAGATACATGTAGAATTTAGACTTCAACTACATGTACTCTCTACTTTTATTTTATCATTTTTATTCTTTTTATATGTGACAATTAGTGATTAATTATCTTCATCATGTAATTACTATTAATGAGAATGTCAATATTAAAATTTTGTGAGAGGGAATAATAATTAAAAGTTGAGAGTCGAATTTGAGAGTAAAAGTAGTATTTTCCTAAAATTTATACCTGATGATGATAATATTGCCGCATGAAGAGCATTTCGACCGAGTGGTCCAACATAAGTAAGATTTTGACATTTCTCCATCATCTCCTTCAAACAATAAAGAAAATGTGACTCTGCAGCCAAGTAAATGGGCGTCTCACCAGCATCATTGGTAGGATATAGAAATTCATTATCCTCTTGAATCAGTAACTTGACCACGCCCAAATGCCCCATTCGAGCTGCCTTGTGCAAAGCCATGTCCTTGACATCATCCCTCATCTGTATCATCTGTTTCACTGTGACACCAGATTCAAGATCCTCATCGTACTCCTTGATGGCGTTAATGAGGACAGAGACTATGTCAGCGTCGCCTTTCTCGACGGCACAATGTAGCACACTTTCGTTTTTGTTGTTCTGAGCATATAACATAGACGAGGCAGCAGCATGAGCCTTTTGTTCTTCTAGGATTTCCTCCACAAAGTGTTTGTTTCCGTGGAGCACGGCAACGTGCAGCACAGTATTTCCATTTGGCGCAACTTGACAGTCCACAGCTTCTTCCGCTGTCATCTGCAGGCGGAGGGCCTCATGGTAATGTTTGAGTGTACCTGCCGCTGCCGCTCTGTACAAAGCGGGGTTCATATGAGGAATAATGCTCATAGCAGCTGGTTCCATTTCAGCACTACTCTGATCTATATATGTATGTATCAAATTAAATAAAGATGGTTGATAGATAGATAGATGTTGTATGAGTGTGTAGTGTTGCCCCTAAAAATAGTGTGCAATATAATGAATTGAAGTGTGCTGAAGGTGCAGGCAGTGGAGGATGATTTATATTGATTCAGAGTGGAGGGAGAAAACTGCTTCGTATTTTACTTCTCAACACTTTTGTTACAATGAAATTACAATGAAAGTTCTAATAATTCTGTTCATTTTAGAGGGTTCATATTCTGTTCACGGAACAATGAAAGTTCTAATAATTCTGCATGTTAGAGGGTTCATATTCTGTTCAGGGTTCATATCAGGGAGGCATTGACATGTTAATATAAAATGATGGCATGATCCAATGTAGAATGGTGAGATGTCATGCATGTTATTATACAATGATGTCATGAATGTTATTATACAATGATGTCATAATATTGAATAATGGGGAGTGGGAATATTTATTCAGAGAATGTTCAGATATGCAAATTAAATATAATATAAATTATATTATAACTTATAATTTAATTATAACTATTTATATTGTACGCATCAAACATTTTTGTCAAATAATTAAGCATTCAATTCAAGTAAATAAATAGTTTACAACTTTAAATAAACGAAAATTATACAAAATATAAACTACATACAGACAAACTTAACAACTTATGAGTAATATATATCACGCTTAGTCTCTTTATTTAATTTTTGTCATTTCGATCGTTGCAATACACATCAATTAGCTTTTAATAAAATTAATAACTTTTCCTATTTTTTCTTCAATAAAATAAAATCATATACCACAATTAATACTCTCTAAAAATTCCCTTAACATTTTATACAAATAATAAATAATACGGAGTATCATTTTTTCAATATCTTGAATATGCATGTGCAGTAATTTTACTTTTGATTCCTATTTAGTCCTCTGATCTCATTTGTATAATTGGCCACCATTTTGTCCAAAAATGTGACAATAGACCTTGCAATTCGTGTATATGGATTTGTTAACGGGTCAACATAATAATGATACAAATACGATAAGGCTAAACACGAACACAACACGTTAAGATTAACATGTTCAAGTTTTTAACACGAACATGAACACAATTTGTTAACAGGTTAAACGTAGACATGGTAGACACACTTTGTTAACAGGTTTCGGGTTGTGTCAACACGATATGACACGGAACCCGTTTAAACCCCATAAACCTATTAAGATATTTAAAAAAAAAAACACTAAAACTTAAAGTTAAGTTAACGACCTGGGATACGTTAAGACTAAACACTAACTCGTTATTTTCGTGTCGCGTTAACAGATCGTGTCCATAATAGCCATGTCTATTTTTTTTTTTTTTTTGGTAAAAATAATAGCCATGTCTAATATCTAAGGTTAGTTGATAAAATCACTATTGTATTTCATTAACTATTGTGGGTTATCAAATTACTATTATAAATTAATAAAGTCACTATTATAAGTTCATTACACAATTATTGTAATGATATATTAAAAGAAATATAAGTCGTGAGTGTTATTTAAAATATTTCTACGGGATATTTTTTATATAAATTTATTTTATTTATTAATAAAGAAATTAAAATTATGTTTATGAGTTTGAATTTTTTATAAACATAGAATATTGTGTTTTATGACTTTGAATTTGTTTAGAGCATCCATTCACACTTCTAAATTTTATTTGGTTTTGGCAGACCAAAAAATTAAGTGTATGTTTTAAACTAGTGTAGGAAGAGAAATTTTTTGTGGTTTTTAACTCCTGCAAGTAATGCATTTATGTGGGCCTCCTTGCTAATGCATGCTTTCAACAGAGAATAACATGGAACGCGCACCTGCTACGCGCGTAGTTGGCGCGTAAATATGCATTGTTTATGTTTTTTTTTTTCTGAACACCTATCAGTGTTTTTTTTTCTTTGCTTCCTCTTTCCTCCTAACTCTCTTTCATACATGGTATGATAAAAATCACCAAAAAATTAGTAGTGATATGGATGCTCTTAGAGCATCTACACTAGAGTATTTTATTTGGTTTTTGGAATAGTATCTACTGAGATGGAAGGAAGAAAAGACAAGAGAGAGAAGATTGTGGTTCCTCTGCGATGTGGAGTTTATTGTAGGCTCCACTTGGAGGAAAAAAAAAAAAAGGAATACTACACACGCCCGTTGGTGTGTTACTAACCAATTTTTTTCTTAAATGTCAGTGCAGTGTTTTTTTTTTCTTTTTTTTCTTCTTCTCTTTCTTAATCACAGCTACAAAATTTTTTTAAAAATCACACAAAAAACTTACCTATTAAGGATGCTCTTTTAAAGTTAAATCGGTGAAATAATATGAACATGATTCATGATATATAATTTGTCGAAGACTACACGTACAACCAAGTCAATTTTTTAGTCTTTTCCTGTGATATTACCTTTCGGCTATGCACTAGCATCCAGTCAAATATGTTGTACTCCGTGACTCTTGCCAACTGTCTTCACGACATAACTTTTGACCTTTGATTGGGAAAAAAAAAAAAAAAAAAAACCTTTTGACGTTTGATGTTTAGAGCCTCAAACAATTAAAGATATCAATTTGATATTTATGTTACTTTTGCATAATCATTTCTCTTCTATCTTCTGTTTTTTTATTATTATTATTATTATTATTATTATTAATTTCACTTTGTATTTTTAATATTTTGAACAATGGAACCATTTTGTTAACAATATATCTAAATGTATCCTTCATTTTTTGTTTATTTATTCTGTAATACTATTCTTATGACTTTGAGTTTTTTTATTATAAATCTACAATATCTATTGTATTTATATTAAAAGAAGATCATTTTGTAAAATCGTTATGAATGGTCGAGAAATTTTTATAATTATTTACAATTTTAATTAAAATTTTAATAAATTAATACTTCTCCCCTAATTTTTTTTAACTTGAATTAATTTCTTTTTTTTTTATACAAAATAAATTTAATGTATAAAAATACCATTAAAAAATTTTAGTTGAAATATTTTAAATGACACCTATATTGATTTTTCTTCAAGTCTTTAAATTAACTTACAATTACATTATTTCATAACGGCATGTCCATTAATTATTTAGTACGTGTTCATTATTATAGCTTTATTAAGTCACTACAATGTGTATAACATACATTTTCCTCCCTCTAATTACAAAATATATTTTCTAAATTTTGCATCTTTTATTAACACAATGAGGATTATTCAAACTTGCCAACATAAATGCTTCAAAAAAAACCAATATCAATAAGGTATTTATTTTAAAAATATAATAAAATAAGTTATAAAAATATTACTGTTAACACTATCTCTATACTAAAAATTCCTCAATGTATGATCAAGAAGAAAAAAAAGATATGTATACATGTTCATATCCAATACTCCATATTATTTATATAGTAATAATATAATATTTATACTAAATTAAATTAATTATAATGAGTTAATTAAAAATATATTCAAGTATCAAATTGCGTGCATTAATTATTTTTATAAACCAAAGCTAATGAAACAATATTAATCTAATCCATGATATAATTTGCCAAAGACTACCAACCAAGTCAATTTTAGTCTTTTCTTTAATATGACCTTTTGGCTGTCTTGCACTAGTATTCACTCAAATCACACTTTAAACCGACGCACTCAAGTTTCAGAAACTAACACACCTTAAGCAAAAAAATCACTCACTTTTCACGGACCTTAAAATTTAACCTAGATGCAAAAACATCAAATTGCTATCGTGTTTTTAATTATTGTTAATCCAGGACGTTGATTTAGGCAATATCAATGACTCTCATTTCATTCATCTCCGCACCTGGGAACACAATCGCATTTGAACCTAATTCTTTAGTGTGTAAACTATTGCAAAGGAAACCAAGTGTAGATTAGGCTGATGTTGCCCTTTCTTATTTATTGGCTTATATTATGTTTTCAAATTAAAAAGTTATCAATTCTTAGCTCTATTCTATCATCACAGATCGATCTCTCATAATTGCAAATTGGAAAGGATAACGCGGTAAAGATGATAAAGCAAATTAAGAAAGTTGCAGAAACAAGGAAGCTAAGAGCGAGAAATTTAAAAAGTATTCTTGGAAGTTTTCAGGAAGTTAAGTGTGTAAATTTTTAGCAAATTCATCATTTATTCTTAATAACATAGAAAAGTGTAAAGACATTATTGTCGAGTGGAGACCGGGAGAAAAGTGTTTGGTATTTTCAAGATTGTGGTTATTACGAACTTGCAATGAAAGTTCTAATTCAATTACTATACTTAGAGGTTAAGTCATGAGTGGTGTCTAGGACTGTTTCACTGAAGACTTCCTGAGTCCTTTCTTAAATGACGCGGGAAAACTGTAGTTGCGTTGAAATATAATTGCACTGTATATGAACTGATACTGAATAACAGTTTCACATTTGTGTTTTTTATATTATCGAATGAAATTGTAGTTGTATCGAAATGTAACTGCAGTTATGTTGAAATGTAACTGCAATTGTGTTGAAATGTAACTGTAGTTGTGTTGAAATGTAACTGCAGTGTATATGAACTAAAAGTGATTGGCGCGGAACGGAGGTGGTTTCATCTGTCTGTTTTTATTAATCAAAACGACATCGTTTTGATGCGCGGTCCACAATCCTACCTAGAAGGCGGTCCACGATATAATTTGCGCATAGATATCAACGAAGAAAGTAAATAATATTTATAAATTAATTTTATTTTTATAATGTTTAGTTTAATTAGTGTTTTTTAGTATATAACATTTATACACACATTAGGGCAGCAAAAATATTAAAAGAAAAGAAGAAAGTGATGTTTTATTTATTTATTTAAAAACTTCATCAAATTACATAAATACAACTACAACTCTTTAAAAAGAATTGAGAATTCAAACTACAAGAAGAGTAATGCTAGAGACCATTAAGATTTTTCCCCTTCAATCCATCTCTCATGACATTACAACATCTAATTGGTAACAAAATTATATTTTTAACCAGTGGTGATGTAAAGTATAATTCAATAAGTGGGGATAGACGACACGAGGAAATATATTAGATATAAAAAAGAATAAATGGGGAAGGGATAATTTTTAATTTTGAAATACATAAAAACAACACTAAGGAAAAGATAGGAGCTTAAGAATGTGGTCCCAAAGGCTAGAGAATTGAAAGGTGCTAAAATGGTGTACATTCCACTGAGGAATGCAGCTATGACTGCTGTTAAGGCACAAAATGTGAGGGCGATGTTCAATGCGCAAAGGGTCATGGCAATTTTGGTCTCCCTAATAGCACCCAACGAGTTTAATACCACCATGATCATGTAAATGAATATCGCAGAAACAGAACTTGTGAAAGCAGCAGTATCTGCTATAACAAAATACCCAAAAGCTGACTTTCGTAACAGTATTGGGTACCCTTTATCTGAGTCGTATCCACCCGGGACTGTAAAACCAGCTGCAAAGCTTATAGTTAATATCAATGTAGCCACAATGGTCATTGTTTTACTTATTCGTAGATATCGATTAATTGTCTTGTCTATATCGTTATCATCAGTATCTTCACTGGTTGTTTCCTGATTTTGTAAGAGGTCAGCACGAGGTCCACTTCTCCTACCGCTACGCTGAGGTATTCCGCCCTGCATGTTGATTAAATAATATATCAAATGAATTTGTTTTTTGAATGCTACTGATTCCATTACATTGTAGTATCTGTTCATCTATATTTTCTCAACCTATTGAAGCTTTTCAACCTATTGAAGCACAAAGAGTCAACAACGCCTCCACTGAGGCTTGATCTCTATCCTATGACCTCCTATATGTGAGAGCCACTACATACCATCCGAGCACAAGGTGCTTGGCATATCAAATGAATTTATTAATAGTAGTTATTTTCATTTTTGGTCTTACTGTTATTGAGGTATTACCAACTTTAGTTCACTTCATTAATTTTTGTCACATTGCGACCAGTCTTATTTAGTCTTTGTCACTTTTAGTCCACCGTTAAAATTTTCGTCAAATGACCGTCCAAAATAGGGTATGACCCTCAAATGAAAATACCCCTGTTTTGGACGGTCATTTGACAAAAATTTTAACGGTGGACTAAAAGTGTCAAGCACTAAATAAGACTGGTCGCAATGTGGTAAAAATTAATGAAGTGAACTAAACTAAAATTGACAATGCCCCAATAACAGTAGGACAAAAAATGGAAATAACTCTTATTAATATTAACAAAAAAAAACTCCAAAACTCTAGTAATAGTAAAATAAAATAGAAGTAAGCTAAGGTTTGTGTACTTACATAGACATGCTTAACAGGGGAATAGACTTCGCCTTGGGAGGCCACGTCAAGTGGAGTTTGATGCCGTTTATTGAAGACCAAATGCTTCCGTTTAAGACGGGTGAGCATATAGTTAAAAGATAAGCTTCTCCAACCAAAAACCACAAGCAGGTGCAGCGGTGTATTGCCATCGTTGTCTTTCTGATCAATAAGGTTGTCGATTTGGGGATACTTCAGTATATATTTTATCATGTTTCTTCTGCGACTCAGTATTGCTTCGTGCAGGACATTTTGGGATTTGCAGTTAATCATCATCCAACAATCTGGTAAGCTATTTGATATGCATTTCATCGTTTTAATGTTGCCATGCCTTGTTGCTATGTGAAATATTGTCGTCCAATCATCATCATCTATGCCTGCACGAATGTACCCTGCTGAACTTTTTTTCTCAAGGATCTTTTGGACAATTTCATCATCACCAAACTTTACAGCATAGTGTAGTGGCGTCCAACCCAAACTGTCACTCTTCTCACACAAAGAAATCTCCTTTTCCAGTAGTAGTTGTATGCATCCTGAGGTATATAGTGATAGAATTTTACTTTTTGCATAAATTCAATCTAGTGTTTATTACAGAATGTATTTTATACTATGTACTAAAAGGAGTTGTATAGTTCATATCAACACGTTAAAAAGAGATAATGTTCTAAATGCTCATTCGATTATGCCATGCTATGCAATAATTCTTGATTTGGTTAACAACTATCAAATTATCCAATATGATTTCAAGACTATACAAAAATTTACTCAATTTAGTTCACCAGAAGAAATTAATTTGAGTATATATTTGTATAATCGAGGGGCCATTTTAGATAAATTAATAATCAAAACCAAATAAAAAAGTATAACATAGACAAAGAAGATTTTGAGAACTCGCTTAAAAATCATGCTTATTTTTTATAATCATTATACGGTGGACCACTGAAATAAAGTTTGTTTTTAGTATGTTAAATGTTCATTTTTAGTACTATGAAAAATTAATTAAATTGTAAATTGTTTAATTAAGCATTTCATTAATTAATTGAAATTAAACATATAAAATAAGATCGATGGAGTATTTTTTTTTTAATACCTTTTAATTATGTTTCTAAACTTTATGGATTGGTTTTAATTATAATTATGGGGTGTATTCAATTTAGAATTTTATAAGCTTTAAAAGTGTGAACGTATAAGATCTATCATTTTGAGGAAATCATTAAAAGTTGGGTGATATTTGCCCACAAAAGGCGAAATATCCTTGCCCCAAGGGTCTCACCCCCCAGCTCGACAGGATAATGGAGAAGTAAATCATAGCGATTAAGCAATCCTTTATGTGAGAGGACCAAATGACCAGTGCTTGGTGCCTACAAGGAGTCCACCATATTAGGTGAGCTGCACGTGCAGACAAGTTGGGTTATATTTGATTAATACTTTTAAAAGTTTTTAGATATCAAATGATATTCAATTCAAACTTTTAAAGATTCATTGATTGGTCTACTGGTTTACTGATCCAATTAATTAGTAACCATAAACTAAAACTAATTTTGTTTGTGATAGATTGATAGGCAGGACTTCAAAAGGTGGCAAAGTACTTTATTACGGGTTTTAAAGATTCTTTAAGAGGACATTATTAACCATGAAAATTCAAATTTTTCTAGAGCTTTAAAATGTGGAAAAATTATTTTCACGTTTAGTGTAATTTTTGACTTTGGGAAGTTCAGGTCAATTGAAATCTACTGCCATGAAGCCCATGATATCAAGGAAAGTAAATTTCACCTAGGGAAGCATGATTCTTTTTTTCGGGTGACTAGAAACCTATCAAATTTATTCAATTGCATATTTATATTTTTTTTGCGTACGTTAAAAGCAAATTATAAATCTCTCTCAACATTACACACTATTTGTCGTGAAATTTGCATCTAGGTATAAAGTCATTCCTAGGAAAACTTTTAAACTCTATATACTTTTTCTCCTATTTAAACTCTACATACATTCGGTTTAAATTATTAATCTCCTAAACTTTACGAACTTTTTTATTCATTATCGTTTGAATCTTTCCAATTGAAGACACTGATAGGGGAAACCCTTCAATCAAGTTAGCTACTAAAAAAAAATCAATATTCTTCTCTTGTTTGTAAGTGCTATATTACCATTTATCTAGTAATATTATTTTGTTAGTGAAAATGAGATTGTCGTTAAATTTATAATACATTATTTTTTGTGCAACCAAATTTAATTATTTTTTAAACTATGATACTTAATTTTATATAAGATCTATACAAATATATGAAATATTATACAAGATTTTTAAAGAAAATTATACTATAG
>CM008340.1:41418228-41440353 GCA_002525835.2 Ipomoea batatas | reverse complement strand
TTGTGCCAATCACATTTAATTATTTATAATTAAAATATTTATAAAAAAAAAGTAAATTAAATAATTATAGGTAATAAGAACAACCAGGTTATTATAATTTATAAAACATTAACAGATGATTGTTTCAAAAAAAAAACATTAACAGATGATGTCACTTACTTACCTGCTTTACCCATGTGACGTCTAAAAATTTGCATGAGCTTTTCCCACAATGACAGTGCGGCGCTACCTATCATGTGTACAAAAACTTATTTTTATCAAAATTCATTCATGTCATAAATTTTTTAATAATGCTACAAAATTTAGAGTTAACTCTACGAGATGCCCCTTATTTTTTATGACAATTTTAAATTTAGTCCCAAATTATCATTTTGCCATTTAACATTTCAAATTATTATTTTTGGACACTTTTAGTCCTCCTAATGACTTTTCCTATTTTTAGAAGGGCATTTTTGTCTCTTCATATTTTTCTTTTGTTATTATATTTCTCTAGTTTCAACCGGTTTAATTGGTTTAGGACCTTACTAAAAACCGGTTGAAAAATATGGTTACTAAAAATCGAAAGCTACTTAAAGTCCTAAACCAATTAAACCGGTTGAAACCGGATAAATAACAAAAGAAAAATATAAAAAGACAAAAATGCTCTTACTAAAAATAGGAAAAGTCATGAGAAGAACTAAAAGTGTCCAAAAAATAATAGTCTGGGATGTAAAATGGTAAAAAAGATATTCAGGGATTAAATTTGAAATTACCACCAAATACAAAATACCTTTACTATAATTAACTCCAAAATTTTACATGTAAATCTAAACATACTTATGTAAAGTCATAATTTGTCAATATGCAAAATTTTGGGTCTAAATTTAGGTAAACAAAAATATTTTATTAAATATAAATATATTTCAATGTGTGGAAATTATCAAGTGAATCACTTGGAAAAAAAAAATTAAAACAAAAAGGCTAGTCCCCTTATAATAGTCTATATGACTAGCATAAAGAGTCAACAGTCGTCTCTACTGAGGCGAGAATCCACTCCCTTTCATGTGAGAGTGTAAATTGGGTACCACTAGACTACAAGGTCTTTGGCATATCTATCTTGTTAATTTTATAAATTTGTAATTAATAGATTATATATATGCAGTTAGCATATTATGTGTTTATAGTACCAACGTTGTTTTTAATTTGTTTGAGAAAAATGATGCTAATAAAGGCACCATTTATATAACTTATGAAATAACATTGTTTTGGACTAAGATTCATGATATAATGATTTTTTCAGCTTAATCCAGTCCACGAACCGAACTAAGCAATATAGATTTAATATGTATAGTAACTTGAATTAGCCCAACCGATCATAGTTTATCAGTGGATGAAGCTTCGATAGTGAGTATGTAAGATGTACATGCCTTTAGTACATTATATTGTAGAGTTAATTCCATTTTTGGTCCTAGATTTATAAGTGTTAATCCACTTTTAGTCATTTTTATCAGAACGTCCACATTTGGTCCTAATATTATTGTGACATGACCATTTTTGGTCCTCCATCAAGAAAATCATTGAAATATTGTTAAATACAAGGACATTTTGATCTTTTTTATACAAAGTATATTGACCCGCTATATTTTTTATGTTTATTTTTTTGAAAAAATCAAAATTGAAGACAGAAATGCTCTTGTATTTGACGAAACTTAAATTGTTTTGTTGATGAAGGACTAAAAATGATCATGCCACAATAATACTAAAATCAAAAGTGAATGTTTTGAAAGAAAAAAAAAAAAAGGACTAAAAGTAGACTGACAGCAATAAATCTAGGACCAAAAATGAGATTAACTATTTTTATAATATTATTTTTAATATTAGTATATAACATTTATATATTTAGAAACTATATTAAAATTACTATTGAATATACTTTTTTAATATACTAAAAGTACATTATTTGTATGTATAAAGTACATGATTTTTTATATATTATTAAATAAGAGTTCTACTGTACTACATGTACGTCTAAATCTTACTCCCTAAATTTAATCCATGATCTGGCGGGCCCTGATAAGCTATTTTTTATGTGGGTCCCATTACAAGTGTTTACATCATGATTTTGTGTGTGTGAATAAAAACTAGGAGTAGAAGATAGGAACACATATAGTGTTTTCCATCAAATAATGTAAATTTAATACACAAATAATGTACTGTTAGAGTGTTAGTATATTAAAAGTGTATGTTGCATTCATAGTTCACACATATACGTGGACCACCACAAAATAATTTGTCATACGCAATAAGAACCAATTGTTATATCATAGACACGAATTCACCTTGCAAAATGAACTCGAGTCCATATTCACAATTTTAGAACTTTATGTTATACATGATCGGCCTAATAACGGCCATTTTTTACTTGTGATCCAACTGCACATATGGTCCAACTAACTTGACCATATCAATTTTGATTAAGTTCAACAACAATTCAAAGTACAAATAGCTCACAATTTTAGAACTCTGTTCACAATTTTAGAATTCTATATCCATAATTACAAAATTCTATATTCAAGAGTATAACGCAATTTTTGAATCAATATAACAAAATTTTGAATATAGAGTTCAAAAATTGTGAATATTTAGTAATGTAATTTTGTATATTGAGATATAAGATTGTGAATATAGACTTCTAAAATTGTGAATATGAACTCCAGTCTACCTTACAAGGTGGACCCGGGTCCATATCATAATTTGCCAATAAGAACGGCCGAGTTAAAAGATGATGTTACCTGGTAAAACCAGATGGGCGTCAAGAGTTAGTAAAATCTGCATCATGATTTCCCATGCGCTACCTATCATGTGTACAAAAACAAACTTTTATTAGAATTCATGCATTTATGAGTATGACATTTTTTTTCCTATTACGCAAATAAATAGTGTGACTAAAAGCAACATTTATATAAATTATGAAATTGTATCATTTTAGATTGATAAGGTGAACCATTGTCTGATTGGATATAGGCAAATTATTGCATGGTCCACACAGCTGTGGGTATCAAAAATAAAAAGTATATTATTTTTATATTGAAGGTACATTATTTTTGTACTGTAGGTACATTATAAAAATAATGTACATTCAGTACAAAAATAATGTACTTTTTATTTTTGTCCACACAGCTGTGTGAACCATGGTCCATGCAATAATGATTGTTGAGATATAATGACCGGCTTGAATCAGTCCAACAATCATAGTTTAGTACTAAGGCCTTGTTTGGTAAATAATCGACCTATCAGCCAATTTTGGCTTATTTGACCACTATTAGTTGTTTGGTTGATAAGCTTTTTGTAACTCCAAAATATTAAAATTCAAAAAGCTACTCAAAGCAGCCTTTTCAATTAGCTTTTTGAGAAAAGAAATTATATCAAATAGCTATCAGCTAACAGCTAATCTATCAAACAACTTTTTACATTCAACTAATATTATATTATTAACTAATTATACCTTCTAACCCAAACAGCTAACCCAATCAGCTAACAGCCATTTACCAAATAGGGCCTAGGCCTTTAGTACATTAATTAGTACAAAAGCTGGTAGAATTTATACCTGATGGTGATAATATTGCCGCATGAAGAGCATTTCGACCGAGTGGTCCAACATAAGTAAGACTTTGACATTTCTCCATCATCTCCTTCAAACAATAAAGAAAATGTGACTCTGCAGCCAAGTAAATGGGCGTCTCACCAGCATCATTGGTAGGATACCCAAACTCATTGTCCTCTTGAATTAGTAACTTGACCACGCCCAAATTCCCCATTCGCGCGGCCTTGTGCAAAGCCATGTCCATGACATCATCCGTCATCTGTATCATCTCTTTCACTGTGACACCGGATTCAAGCTCCTCATCGTACACTTTGATGGCGTTAATGAGGACAGAGACTATGTCAGCGTCGCCTTTCTCGGCTGCACAGTGTAGCACAGTTTCCTTTTTGTTGTTCAGAGCATATAACATAGACGAGGCAGAAGCATGAGCCCTTTGGTCTCGTAGGATTTGCTCCACAAAATGCTTGTTGCCATGGAGCACGGCAACTTGCAACACAGTATTTCCATTTGGCGTAACTTGACCGTCCTCAGATCCTTCAGCCCTCATCTGGCGGAGGGCCGCATGATAATCTTCAAGTGTACCTGCCTCTGCCGCTCTGTACAAAGCCGGCTTCATATGAGGAATAATGCCCATAGCAGCAGCTGGTTCCATTTCACCACTACTGTACTACCACCAAACTAACTAACTAACTATATATATATATATGGCTCAAAAAAAAAAACTATATATATATATATATATATGTATGTATGTATCAAATTAAAATAATGTATATTGCCCCTAGAAATAATAATGTGCAATGTGCAGGCACGTAGTTGTAATGAAAGTGCTAATTCAATTATTATATTCGGGTAGAGGCTGGGAGGAAAGTGCTTGGTATTTTCAAGATTGTGGACCAACTTGTAATGAAAGTTCTAATTCAATTATTATATTTAGAGGTTAAATCATAAATGGTGTCCTGTTTCACTAGACTACACAACCAAGTCAATTTTAGTCTTTTCCTGTGATATTACCTTTTCCGCTGCGTTGTACATGCATCCACCGTATATTTTCTTATCTTCTATTCTTCTTCAATAATAATAATAATATATACACATTATATAAAGTTATAGGTTAATTATTTCTTAAAATATAAATACCAAATTTATAACAATATTTTATATTATTATTATTATTATTTACAATAATATGAATATCCCAAATCTAAATAAATCTAAGATTTTAATATAAAGTATTAATATTAGTCACATATTTTGCGCATCGCGGATAGAAAATACTAGTATTAAGTGATATGCATCATCCATCTTGGAAACCATATTAGGATTTTGGGAAACTATTCCTATTTTCATTGTCTTTTTGGGAAAGCTGTTTTTGAAGGTGCACTGCGCCAAGGCACTAAAATCGCATTGAAGCACACTAAAAGACTAGTTCAAATCAAGAAATTATCTTTGGCAAAATTGGAAACAAGAGGAAGCATGATTTGAATCACACCAATTTATAGGGTTTTGTGTTGCCAAAACTATGCTTAGGGAGTTAGGGTACTATCTAGTGAGAGTGCTTCATTCTAAAACTGTTATTGCACCAGCTAATCCAACATTTCTGCCACAAGTCATATTTTATGTATTCCTGAAATATTTACTTTTATAAAAAAAATTGATAATCTTGTATTGATATATACACTAGCATACCGAATGATACTTTGATAAATTCTAAAACAATAATTTAAAAATACACATTAGACATTAGAATATTCGCGCAATGCGCATGTAGTAACTAGTTATAATATAAGTTGGGAATACTTGGGTTGATGATAATGGAATAATGGAAAATCAATGAAGATTTGTAATTTAGATTTGTTTGAATTTTTTTTTTTAATACAACTGACCCTATTACATTTGTAGTATCTGTTCATCTATACTTTTCTCAACCTGTTGAAGCACAAAGAGTCAATTTCGAGATCTCCTGGACTGAGACTCGAACTCATGACCTCCCATCTGAGGGTGGCTACTATATGCCACTTGAGCACAAGGTGCTTAAATTTAATATTTTGTATTTTTTAAATTGGATATTTGGTCATTGACTTCTCGTTGCATGTTGTTCTTATTTATTATTATTATTTAATTTATTTTTAAAATTATCTTATAAAATCTGTATATCTTCATTTATTTGGCTAAATAAATATAAAATTAAATTTTCCCTTTTTACTAGGGAGCAAAAGTAGAAAGAAAGTGATTTTTTTAGTGTTACTGACTCTATTACATTGTAGTATCTGTTCAGGTATACTTTCTCAATCTGTTGAAGTATAAAGAGTTAATATCGTCTCCACTGAAGCTCAATTTCATGACTTTTCATATGGGAGAGTCACTACATGCCATTAAAAAGAAAGTGATATGCCATCATATTCTATATTTAAAGAGCCGTGGAAGAGGACTAGACAACGAGTCATTTTTAATATGTCCCGTCATATTCACGACTAAAATATAGCAAATAAATGTCTTGGAAGCCAATTACCCAACTAGTCAACACCAGTACTCATCAAATACGGGGTACTCCGTTAACTTCCCTGATCCTTCCTTATTTTATTGCTTGGACTTTTTCTTTCTTGCTTTGAATAATAAATTAATAACTATATAATAAAGTATTATTGGAAAAAGGGTCAAATAGACCCCTAAACTATACACAAAAATCAATTAACCCCCTAAACTTTTGAAAGGGTCAATTAAACCCTCCAACTTTTCATTTTTGGTCAATGAAGCCCCAAAACAGATAAATGATTTGTATCAGTCCAACGACCGACGACATCCGGCAAGAACTTTCGACGACCGCCGGTCACCATCTCCGACGGAAGGCGACCTTTTGCTTGGAGAAGGCAACCGATTTACTGGTTGCCTTCTCCCACGCGACCAGATTTTCTGGTCGCCCCACCAAATTTCGACAATCCATGTCAAATACCAACAAGGCCAATCGCGTTTGGAAAAGGTAACCAAGTTGGTCGCCTTCTTCAAACGCAACTAATGATCGTTTGATAGTCGCCAGTTGCTGGTATTTGACATGGATTGTCGAAATTTGGTCAGATGTTTGTCAAAAGTTCGACGGAGTTAGCCAGAACCCTAGTTAACCTGCAATTACAGGTTACCAACAAATTTGTGGATTTCAATGCTTCAAAATAACATATTTGTGGGTTTAATTGTAACTTTTAAAAGTTTAAGGGCGTAACTTATTTGATCATTTTCTCTTAAAATTTGATTACCACTAAGATTTTTAACACCATAAAAAACATGTAATGTAAGCCAGCCGATCGAGCACTAAGCCCCCCCGGCCAAGGTCCTCTTGGATGTGCTAATGTAGAGTCTGCATCAAGGAAAAATGCCAACTTTAATTTACAACTAAATTCAAAAGAAAATTAAAGAATGAATTAAAGGGTAGTGTTTCCATTTAATTTCTAATCACCATTGTTTCCTCGTATGAAGGCATCCCCTTACTTGTTCTTCAGTTGTCCATTAACATACTCTTCTGTTTACTCCATTGCAATATTCATGTATCCATCTAAACACGCTAAAAGCCCTAAAATGCCTGAAAAAATACAGAATGGCAAAAGCAATGTATGAATGTATCTTCACTAGTCCAATAACACAAGCAAATATGGTGCTAATTGCCTTTTAACTCGAGAAAAACAAACACTTGATGACAGACTTTTGCATGTAAACAACAGTTGCACTTGAAATTTTAACGAAAAGAGAACAACTCTTCCTGTCATACTAAACAGAAATATTATAGTGTCCACATATTTCTCCATCAGAAAGAATATGTAATTTCTCATTGAGTATTGTGGTAGTTACATTGTGTTTTCTCTTACTCAAATACAGAAACCACAAGGCTCAAAAATGAATGGAAAAACTGTGATGAAGGTGCATTAGCACATGTTAAGTGCACATACAACGGTGCTTTCCTACACAGAATGCAAAACTGATATTTGGCTACCTTTTTTTAGATAGGTAGAACTAGGAGTCCATAAGTTTCAGTTCTCATTTTACTCTGATCTCCTAATATGTCTGATATGAGATTATGAGTGCTATCTTTTTTTCTTTTGAAACAAGTAGTCAGAGTGTAGATAAAAAATGGACCATGGAGGAAACTCAAGTCTCACTTTGGCCTTTCTTAGGCTTGTAAGTCTTTTGGGTCATCTTTAATACGTTGTTTTAACAGTAGGAAATTCTTATTTCCAAGTAATTCTTTGGTCTTAATGTCTTCTTAATGACAAGCATAAAAGTAACAAACTCACAAAAATGTTTCTCTTCAAATAAATAGTCAGAAATAATAAAGATACCCAAGTAAATCGAAGATACACCAAGTAGAGAGCACAAGTGACCAACCTCGATAATCAACACCTGAGTTCAATTTGACGACCACAGGACGTCCACAAATTGATTTTAGAAAATCAGCTGGTGTTTTAGTGGTTGTTGAGCCTCTCTCCCCTGCTGCAGCTCCACTCATCTTGTCTTAGATTTTTCTAATTCTGTACCAAAACCAATACTAAAATACCAATACAATTGCATATTCGCTTAGAATCCAGTAAAGGCACACAAACTGTGGCTTCCCCAGCCTGCATTATTTCTAAAATATAAATCCCTTCCTAACAACATTTTGAGAGATGCAAGTTGCCATTACTGAAGGTGAACAGAAAAAATACAACATAGCATACTAGTATAAGGCATGGAATGCCAGATCTAAGACCTGCCCCAACTTCTAATCTAAAATATAAATCCCTTCCTAACAACAAACATTTGACATGATCGTTTCCTAACAGCAAAAAATGGTTCCTGTTGGGCCTTGAAAGTGTTTCTACCAGTCTACTAATCACGAGTTCCAGTCGTTGTAACTACCAATAGTCTCCACAAGAGCATTTTCCATCCTTGAAATGATGGAAACGCTTGTTATCCCTAACAATCAACTCTCTCCCGACAATTCTGGACATGATCTTGATTGCATTATGGCAATCGCCACAGACACGTAAGTTCTTGATTATACGCAAAGGTGTTCTAGCTGGGGTACTAATGAGACCATATGCAATGGCTAAGCGCTCGCTATGATATAGCAAGGCCTGCTCCTTTGCCTCTTGATCAATATCATGAAGAACATATCTGGTATCAGGCACATAGGCCTGTTCTTTCATTGCAGCCCTCATCTTCTCTTCATCCTTGTATAGAGTGGGACTACGAAACTCGACTAGCCTACTTTTTCCCTCTAGCATATTGACTGGCTGCTTCTTTGGAGGAGGTGGAGTAATCTTACTAGACACATTATCCTCAAGAGGTACCTGACTAGCCCTCCACAATTGCTCAGCACGGTCTTCAAGGTCGATATCTCCATGAATGCGAGCAAAATTCATCAGTGCCTCCCAGACAGCAACTGTGGGCTCAAAAGGAAGTTTTTCAATGAATTCCTCAGCCTCTGAAAGATGCCCGCATTTTGCAAGAACACCTAACAGCCCCAAATAATGTTCAATCTGAGGTGCAATTCCATAATCGGTCTTCATGGACTCAAAATGTATGAATGCCTCATCTATTGCATCAGCACTAGCACAAGCCTCGAAAACAGCCAGAAAAGTTTGACCATTGGGCTGTATCCCCAGCGTCCTCATTTGTTCAAACAATGACAACCCATCATCGCCCAATCCATTCAATGCATATCCATTGATCATCAAATGCCAAGTATCTATATTCCTCTCAGGCATGTGATCAAAAACTCTCCGCGCATCCATCATGCTCCAACAGTTTGAATACATGTCAATGACCTTATTATTCAACTCAAGATCACTCCTACATTTTGATCTCAAAAAGTAATCATGCACCAGTTTTGCATCCTCAAGTTTCCTCGACTTCCCACATGATCCAAAAAGCAAATCGAAACATTGCATGTCTGCAACAACCCCCTTTTCCATAAATTCAATAGCATCCTTCACCTTACCCTGTTGGCACAAGGGAAGTAAATCAGCAGTAGACAGGATATTATCACCAGATGATTGATCATTCACTAAATTCCCTTGGTTCTGGGACAGACTATTTGTAGCATATGCCCCAACCGGCTGGACGTTCTGAGGTTGGTGATGATTCCATTGTTCCTGAACTACAGGGGCTCCCTTCGGGAGCATGTTACTCTGGGTCTGATTATTCCACTGATTTCCACCTCCGTACTGAGGATGTATACTCTGATTTGCATTTCCCTGATTTTGATAGCCTCCTTGAGGAAAACTCTGATTAGAATATCCCATATTCTGATATTCTCCTCGCGGAGAACTCTGATGAGCATATCCCTGATCCTGATATCCTCCTTGATTAGCATATCCCTGATTCCGATAACCCCCTTGTGGAGAACTCACATATCCTCCTCGGAGAGAACCCTGATTAGGGTAACCTTGGTTTTGATTAATCCATTGGTTAACATTCCCAGAATTCGGATGCTGAGCAAAGCCTTGATTTTGAGGACTAGGGCCCTTTACCATTTGATTATTATTATGTCCTTGGGCGTTGGAATACTTGTAATCTGGATAGCCCTGATTTTGAGGATGAGGGTCTTTGGGAACAGCCGGAAACGTGGTGGAGAAGGCTCTGAATGAAAGCCGAAAATAAGGGGAGAAATGAAGAGAAGTTAGCACCTTGAGAGAGGATGTAAGACCAGATACTCGTGCCCTGCGTATTGCTGCCATTCCTGGCGCCATTTTCGGCTCTGGCAAATTATCAATGTTTATAACAGCAAATTAGCAATGTTTATAACAGCAAATTATCAATGTTTATAAGAGCAAATTATCAATGTTTATAACAGCAAATTAGCAATGTTTATAACAGCAAATTAGCAATGTTTATAACAGAAAATTATCAATGTTTATAACAGCAAATTAGCAATGTTTACACAGCAGACTTTATAACAGCTGCCAGTTCTTTACACAGCACTAATAGCAGACTCTTTAGTTCTTTACGCAGCAGACTCCAAGAATCAGATTCAAAATTTTAACCTTGGTTCAAGAATAACATCAAAATTAAAAATTAACAAAAAAAGAAAAAGGACAAAGAAGCAGACTCTAAAAAAGCCGCTGCCACAGGCCGAGGCAGCAGTCGCCGGCTCGCTCCGGCACAGTACTGCTAGACTGGAAACAGTAAAACATACCTATTAGTATATCAGCCGTCGGCCGTCGCTCGAAGTTGTTGAGTGTTCTTGTTGCCGCAGCCCGCAGGAGTGGAGACTCACCGACTCAGAAATCAGAATGGGGGATTGGGGAGGGTTAGGGGTTGTAATTGGTATGTATACATGGGTTATATTGCAAATATAAAAATATATTACGTATACAATGTAATACTCCCTCCGTCCCATTTTATGTGTCTTACTTTCCTTTTTAGTTTGTCCCAAAATAGTGTCATCTTTCTAAAATTGAACATAACTATCATTCTACATTTCCCAAATTACCCTTTTGACTTTTCAACTTTTTAGATCATTAATGAGGAAGTACAATTGTACTTTGTACAAAGAACACCTACTTTTGAAGGGCAAAATTGAAAAGTTAGTATCATTTGTTATGTTGTATTAAAAACCGTGCAAAAAGTAAATGAGACAAACAATTAGGGACGGAGGGAGTATATAATAACTTAACATTTGGTATAAATTTTAAGGAAAATAACGTTTTTGGCCCTGAATTATTTTACTTTTAAAATTTTGATCATTATCAATTGATGTGAACAAATTTAGTTCTTAAATTGTCCATAATGTACTACATTTTAGTCTCTCGATATTATACTTTTTTGAAATAGTTCTTCATATTATATAATTAGAAACTTTATTAATAATTCTTTTCAATTATATTTGTTAATTGCTCTCCATCTTCCTTTTCTCTCTTCTCTCTCTTATGTGAGAACTTGCAAACCAACATAAATGCACAGTCGTGAAAACCTGCGAACCAACATATGTGTGTGTTTGTGGACAAATAACATATGTGTGTGTTTGTGGACAAATTCAAACTATTGATCTGCAAGATCAGAGTGTTTGTGGACAAATTCAAACTAATAAGAAATCAAATAAAAAATGAACGAGATTATTTTATAAATATTACAAATAATCAAAATTGACATAATTATTAAACATATACTACGAATATATTAAAGTGTATTAAAAAATAAGTTAGAAAATTGGACAAATTTTAGGCACATTTGCCAAGAACCCTCCTACAACATTCTTTACCACTCCATAGTCCATAGAGACATAGACTTTCAATTTAACTAGTGATTTTAAATTTAACTAATAAAAGAGTATTTATGTCGCCCTTTAAAATCTCATCCGGCAAAGCACAAACAAAAGACCCCAGAAAAACACATACCTTTTAAATGTCTATGTATCAGTCAATGTAGAAAGAACCTTTTCAATCTCGAATTAGTATGAATTTCATGAATGAAAATACTTCAATGCAAATATCACGAACGTGCCTTCATAAATAACTAAAACTCAAATACAGACATGCATTTGAATATATTAATCCAGTCATGTAAGCTACAGAAGCTACCAAAAGGAGTAGTGTTCCATCCAACATTAACTTCAAACTCTACAAAACACAATTCATATTTACTGAATTTGAAAACATTGGTCTAATCCAGCTTGAAATTCTTGACAAACAGCTGGCAAATGCAACACAATAAAAAGCATGTAAGCCAGCCGATCGAGTACTAAGCCCCCTCAGCCAAGGTCCTCTTGGATGTGCTGATGTAGAGTACTGCATCAAAGAAAAATGCCAACTTTAATTTACAACTAAATTCAAACGAAAAGAATGAAATAAAGGGTAGTGTTTCCATTTAATTTGTAAATTGTAATCACCATTGTTTCCTCGTATGAAGGCATCCCCGTACTTGTTCTTCAGTTGCCCATTAACATACTCTTCTGTTTGCTCCATTGCAATATTCATGTATCCATCTAAACACGCTAAAATGCCTGCAAAATACAGAATGGCAAAAGCAATGTATGAATGTATCTTCACGTACTAGTCCAATAACACAAGCAAATACTATACGGTACAGTGCAAATGGCCTTATCACTCCAGCAAAACAAACAAACCCTGGCCTTCACGACAGACTTTTGGATCTAAACAACGGTTGCACTCTTTCATATCAATGATTAGGAAATTTTAATGAAAAGAGAACAACTCTTCCTGTCATACTCAACAGAAATATTGTGTCCACATATTTCTCCATCAGAAAGAATAGGTAATTTCTCATTGAGTATTGTGGTAGTTACGTTGTTTTTTCTCTTACTCAAATACAGAAACCGTGAGGCTCAAAAATGAATGGAAAAAATGTTATGAAGGTGCATTAGCACATGTTAAGTGCACATACAACTAACAGTGCTTCCTACATAGAATGCAAAACTGATATTTGGCTACCTTTTTATAGATAGGTAGTACTAGGAGCAATAACATGGCAACATCTCTAACAGATTGGAGCTGTAATAAATCATATGTCCACAAGTTTCAGTTCTCATTTTTCCCTGATATCATAATATGAGTGATATAGTGTTATCTTTTTTTCTTTTGAAACAAGCAGTCAGAGTGTAGATGATAAAAAATGGTCCATGGAGGAAACCCGAGTCTCACTTTGGCCTTTCTTAGGCTTGCAAGTCCTTTTGGGTCATTTCCAATGTCATTTTTAATAGGTTGTTTTAACAGTAGTAAATTCTTATTTCCAAGTTGTTCTTTGGTGTTCATGTCTTCTTCATGACAAGCATAAAACTAACAAACTCACTACAATGTTTCAGTTCAAAAAAATAGTCAGAAAAATAAAGATACCTAAGTAAATCGAAGATACACCAAGTAGAGAGCACAAGTGACCAACCTCGATAATCAACACCGGAGTTCAATTTGACGACCACAGGACGTCCACGAATAGATTTTAGAAAATCAGCTGGAGTTTTAGTGGTTGTTGAGCCTCTCTCCCCTGCCGCAGCTCCACTCATCTTGTCTTAGTTTTTGCTAATTCTGTACCAAAACCAATACTTAAATATCAATGCAATTGCATATTCACTTAGAGTCCAGTAAACGCACACAAACTCTGGCTTCCCCAGCCTGCATTGTTTCTGTCTTTCTGATGCTTTATGAACACCATAATATCACAAACTGAAGTGTGAAGCGTTTTTAAAAGTCTATTTAATATGTAGGCCTATCTAAGCCCTAACGTTAAGCCTTCTAAAAATCTTTAATAAGTATTTCTAAAAAAAAAATTAAAATATACCTAATACATAACTACATAGGTAATTAGGTATATCATGCAAACATAATAGAATTAAAGCATTTCATTAAATATTAGAAAGAACACTTAATACTAAGTTAGTATTACTAACACTTAATAACAATAATGAATATCATAGCAAATTATAAATGTTTATAACATCAAATTAGCAATGTTTACACAGCAGACTCTTTATAACAGCAATGTTTATAACAGTCGCCGGCTAGCCGCCGCCGCTGCCCGTAGCAGTAGCAGCCCGCCACCGTCGCAACCCCCCGCCTGCCGGAAACAGAAAAACATACCTATTAGTATATCACCCGTCGGCCGTCGCTCGAAGTTGTTGAGTGTTGACTGGTTGCCGCAGCCGCAGCCCGGAGTAGTCGGGGCTCACCGACTTAGAATTCAGAAATCAGAATGGGGGATTGGGATTGTGGTGGAGGGCTAGGGTTGTAAATATAAAAATATATTAGGTATACAATGTAATATATAATAACTTAATATTAGGTATAAATTTTAAGGAAAATAGCGTTTTTGCCTCTGAATTATTTTAATTTGTAAACTTTGATCCCTATCAATTGATTTTAGTTCTTAAATTATTTATAATGTACCATATTTTAGTCTCTCATATTATATATTTTTGAAATAGTCCCTCATATTATATACTCCTTAATAATTAGAAACTTTATTAATAATATTTTTCCAATTATCTTCATCAAATATTTGATTTGCAATAACATATCCTCTTGTGAGAACTTGCGGACCAACATAAATGCACAAAATCGTCTACATAAATGCACAGAAAGAAGAATTCTCACTCGAACATCAATATTACGGGTATGAGCCCATTTAGTTTAATATGGGTATGAGCCTATTTAGTTAATCCAACAGTTTAATACGAGTATGAGCCTATTTAGTTTAATCTAGTTGGTTAGACCCGTTTAACCCGAATTTTTTATATGGCGGGGATGCTTTTTCCAACATGGCCCGACCTGTTTAACATGTGGTGGGAGGTGGATTATACAGGTCAGCCCGTGTAACCCATTTCCTACCCCGCATCCCGCACCCTAAATTTTTAATTAGTGTTTAAAGACTCCATCTCCTCAATCACACCGGTCATCCATGACTAAAACAGCCTCTTAATTGAAAGGTAATTGGATCATTATTAGTAACAAGAAGTGCCAAAGAGACCATATATTATAAACTCATACATGCTATGTGATTTGACATTGGTGCGTCTCGGTCTATCTCTGGCCAAAAAATAGTCATATATTAAATTCTCTAAACTCAAACCTACTGTAGATGTGGAATCTGCAACTTCCTGAGTCTTAAACATAGGTAGCTCTCTCAATCAAAGGAACCCCATCTATATTCACTTCTAATGTGCTAGAACCATCAACCAATATATCTCCTTTCTTCGGCTAAAACACAAAATGCTCATCAAATACTAATCATCTTGATGGCAGGCTAGAAACCCAAAACTTGTATCCTTTTACAACTTTCTTGAAGCCCAAAAATATGCACTTATTTGCCAAGACAACAAAAAAATCTTAAGTGATTAAAACTCACAAGATTACTAAACCAAATCTCCTCAGGAACTTAGTTCACTGCTTCTGCCCAAAAACACATAGAGAGCCTAACATTCAATCTGAGACACATTGCTAGACAACCACAATTGTCCATGAAGGAGACAACCACCGCTTGTTGAAGACACTCAAAGATACATGTATAAAAATATTTCAAAATTTTCAAATATAAAAAATCAAGAGTAAAAAATCATTTTAAAAACATAAATTAAAAAGAGACACAAAGCAAAAGACATTGTCTATTTTAATTACACCATTATGCTACATTTTCACGTCCTTATGACTGATTGAAACAAACTAACCACCAGTATGAATTGTGTTCTTAAATCTTAAGAGGGATTATTCCAAACGAGATCAGGTTGAAGATCTCAAATTATTAATCATATTTCACGGAATACAATTAATAATAGACCCATTGTGAAACAACAAAAATTGCATTATATTATTAGAAGTATTACAAAACAAAAAATGGCATAATATATAAACGAATTCAAAGAAAATAAAAATACAACAATAATCATCCAAAATTAGTAAAATACGTCTAAGGTTTGAAAACACAGCCAGCCTAGATTGAGATTTATCTGCCATTACACAACTCTATATATCATTCACCCTCCATTATTATTCTGATCTGATCATATATATATATATATCCGTCAACCATCAATCATCCCCGGACCCCACGCAACAAGACAGGAGCATAGCGATAATACTAAGGATTAAAGTAATAATGGTACACTCTTCGCTTGGTTCTTCTTCTTTCTTCTCTTCTTCCTCCTCTGAGTCCGAAGAAGACGATGATGATGAATCATCGCCGTCTTTCTTCTCCTTCTTCTTTTTCTTCTTATCTTTCTTCTCTTTCTTTTCCTTGTCGCCGTCCCCCATCTTTACTTATATATATTTTCGTTTATTACTGTGC
Source organism: Ipomoea batatas (assembly GCA_002525835.2). Classification (NCBI taxonomy): domain Eukaryota; kingdom Viridiplantae; phylum Streptophyta; class Magnoliopsida; order Solanales; family Convolvulaceae; genus Ipomoea; species Ipomoea batatas. The sequence goes on along the minus strand of CM008340.1, from coordinate 41,424,008 downwards.
TCCCTAGACGGCGGCGCGTTGTGAGGAATGTCACCGCCGGCCGGGGAATGTAGCTACGCAGGTATCACGAGTGTACGTTAAATACTATCACAAAAATATGATCTTGAATACAAGTTATAGAAAAGATTGTATGTTTATATATATGCATACAGTTATACAGTTAATCCCTCCTTTCTATCTGCAACGTGGACAAGGAATCACTTGAAGCCATTCAATCCCCGGAAACTACGCTCTTCTACAAATAACTTTTAGCCATTGTTGTTTTAGAGATTGGTGATTTCATTTGACCCTTTGTCTTTAAATTTTTTTTTTAAATACTTAAGTAATCAGAGTTTTGTCTGACTAATCTTAATGCTATAAGACTGCCCTTAGAACCATCGCATAAATTGTGAATCGTGCAATTAGCCCACCAATTATATAAGACCTTAGTTTTTATGTACGCAATCCACTGTTTATATATGTTAGCAAAATGTTGATGGAAAGTATTTATATATTTTATATTTTATTAACATTTAAATATTCATCATGTTTCATTTTATGGATGATGTTTAGTATTCATTGTTGAAACCAACCATTTTTTTTTCCTTTAGTATTTTCTTATTATTTTTAAATACTTGTAGTATAGTTTCAAAATATATAAATTTTATGTATTAATTATACATTTAATCTTATAAAAAAAATTAAATTGTAAGTACCTTCAGTCAAACTTCATGAGAAAGTAATAAGCATGATTTGTAAATATGGAAGATAGATTATTACTTATATATGTTCTTTTTTTTATTATTATTTTAAACTTGTGTGATCTCAACTAATCCTAAGCACACAGAACCACACTGAAGTAGATCGCGAGTCGCACAATCAATCCATCGGTCATATCCAATCCGACCAGACCTCTGCGACTTTGACATCTTGAACCTTTTTCCCTTACATTCTTACAGTGAAATTCGAACCCCCATTCACTGCACACTGACGCCTCCAGTCATAATCTTTAAGTCAAGTCACGAATCTAGTCATACATAGCCATATATCTAATTAACAACCATCATTTGCACTCATAATGGTGTTCCTTCTCTCTCCCTTCTTCCCACGCATGTACATTGCAACCTTCTCATGCCTTCACTGCCTTTTTACCCCCTGCCATCCATATGCTTATTAATGTTACGTCGCGAGCCTTCACCACCACCCCTTGGCGGTGGGGTGTTGATGTTGCGTCAGGGGGTGCGCCACGCCACCACCCCCGCTAGCCACGCCATCCCAAAGGAGGTCGACGGGCCCTTATGCTAGCCGAACGTTGGCCGGTCATGGGCACTTCAGACTCCCTCGGCGACAACACCTTCTGGTGGGGCACAAAGCTGCACTGTCGGGCGCATCACTCATGCTAGCCACGTCGTGACTAGGGGAAGCCAGTGGACCCCCTGCGGAAGCCGAGCGGCATCCAGTCATGGGCGGTCCCGACCTCGTGACAGTGGCAGTTTCCCCTCCTTGTTCTGGCAGTCCAATCAACGCTACTCCTCACTTGGGCGACCATGCCTTCCTCCTTACTAGCCTGTCAAAATTTTTATTCTTCTTGGACCAAAACCTCACCATAAAATAAACTTTTCTTGGACAAATATCTTATCAATAAATTAATGCGGGGGCCAAGGCCCTATCACTGCCTATGATAACAACTAAAATGAGCAAAAACCCAAAATGTAACTTAAAACAAAAACTCATAAAAGGAAGAAGTAAGAATCAATACTATAATATAACCTTAAAACATGTCTAAATGAAATATTAATAACATTAAACACTGTGTTATATATAATATGAATAAGCTCTATAAAGCAACAAAATATATATAAGTAATAGGAGAAATCATATATAAATAATTAATGAAACTTGACTTGGATAGAGATAGCTTTATTGCATTATATAGTATAATAAATATATAGTATAAATACACACAAGCTAGTCCAAAGTACAAGTACAAGAGCAATATTTTCAAAAGACTATGAAGGAAATTTTTTCGAAAGAAAGATAAAATTAAAGATGTCATTTGTAGGTAAGGTCTCCTCTTATTTATATGTAGTGATGTCCTTTCAAGTTATAGTTTTCTAGTATCATAATTTTTGCTCCAATGCATGATTTTCAGGTATCATAATTTTCAGTTCTGAAAAGACATGTAATAGTTCATGTGCAAATCATATGATGAACTATTACATGTCTTTTCAGGGTTGTCTTTTATCTTACATATTCATCCACTATTGATTTTAACATTACAGTTATTAACTAGGTTATCTTTGATATTACTATATCTCATGCAATTATTAATTGACCAACGCATATTATCATTTTCGACACTATGGTACACTTTTGTGTTNTATTAGATTGTCTAAGTAAGTTGGAATTGAATAAAATCAAAAGGAAGTTTCTTCCACCAACTTCTCTCTCTCATTATTTCCAGTCACCATAGGCAAATCAACAACCTCTGTTAATCACCGACCTGTGACGCGAAGCCAAGTTACTGAATCATATCATGTGCTCAAAATATAATGGTCCTATTTCCACTGTTATGATGCTCTTATCTCTCCCCTTTTTGTGACCCCTGTTTTCATGTTTGGATATTTCAACTGAGGCATGAGAAAGTTATTTTCTATATTGTTTTGTGTAGGATAAAGGAATTCAATGAATGGGCTCAATGTATTGTTATCGAGTTGGTTACCAAATATGTTCCCTCAGATAGTAATGAGATATTTGATATGATGAATCTTCTCGAAGATAGGCTACAACATGCTAATGGAGCTGTTGTCTTAGCAACAATCAAGCTGTTCCTACAATTGACACTCTCCATGACTGATGTTCATCAACAGGTGCCTATAATAATACATGTTATAAGTGTTCCTTGACTGATGGAGAACTTGTCTTTATCACAGTGTTTCCAGTGTTAAACCTTTTATTGGTTTTCTCATTCATCTGAAGATGTCTTCTCAATGTTACTTTACCACCCATACTCCATTAGATTTGACTCTGTTACTTGCACAATTATTATTTTCCTTGTTTTGTGAAATCCACTTGTCATTGCCATTGGTGCAGATATTTTGTACCAGCCAGTGTTCTGTTTTTCAGATCTAGACTATTCAAAATCTCTGGATGAAATTATGAGTTAAAAGGCCCTTTTCAGAGGTCATAAGTTTTTTTACTTCCTTTCATAAATTTCATGAACAAACTTTGCTGGTAATAAAATCATTTTTTCTAATTGCATAATGGGATATCTATTCTAGTTATTGGAAGCTGCAGAAATTATAGAAATTTGCCTTAGAACATTGGATAATTTTGAGTTTGGCTCTAGGGGAAGTATTGCTAAAGTTGTTCTTGTTTAGAAGGTTCCTTTCATTGTGACTTCTCCCTCCCCTCTCCCTCCTTGTTTGTTTCAGTTTTAAACCATCTATCTTTTTCATATATGCACTATTGGCATTATGCTAGCAAAAGATGGAACAATGCTGATTCATTAAATTTCCTTTATCTGATATTTCTATTTAGGTGTACGAGCGCATTAAAGCCCCTCTACTTACACTAGTGAGCTCAGGAAGTCCAGAGCAATCTTATGCGGTATTAAGCCACCTGCATCTACTAGTGATGCGTGCACCTTATGTATTTTCATCAGACTACAAACACTTCTACTGCCAGTACAATGAACCCTTTTATGTGAAAAAGTTGAAGCTTGAGATGTTGACTGCTGTGGCTAACGAGAGTAATACCTACGAAATAGGTTAGTATGACATGAATTATTCAATTAAAAAATTGCTTTGACGTAGGTTAGTATGACATGAATTATTCAATTCAAAAATTGCTTTGATATCTTCCAGTTTAATGCTTTTATGGTTCATTATCTATACCGGGTCTATGGTGTTCTTGGAGCTGCTACAGCTGAAGAAAGGCACTTATAATAGGAGCAGTAAGAAGATAAACAGAGAACGAAACATTTTTATATTATTCTTGAGTACAAGGAAACAACTTCCTAGGCTAAAGATTTAACTAGTGATCCTTTCAGACCTTATTAGATGTAAATTACTCCATAATATTTTAAGCAAACTGAAGGAAATCCCTATGTTCTAATCTTCCTCTGTAATATTGGCTGTTTATGCTCCCCAATAACAGTGCAAATTTGTCTTATAGTTGACCTTTTTAAATCCATTTCAGTGACTGAACTATGTGAATATGCTGCAAATGTGGATATTCCTATTGCAAGAGAATCTATTAGGGCTGTTGGCAAAATTGCATTACAACAGTATGATGTAAATGCTATTGTTGATCGGCTGCTACAGTTTTTGGAAATGGAAAAGGATCACGTGACTGCTGAGACTCTGGTAAGCTATAGATGTTATTGCATATTCAGCCGTTTGATTTCCAGTATTAGGTATGATATATGTACACACACACGCAGGTGGAAATTTTAACCTTGCATGTTTTCTATTCACCCCTAGGCCTCTTCTGGTGTGAATACCTATAGCATCCCCTTTGCCCCTTATGGTAGGTCAAAAAAGGGGGGAGGGGTGCATCTTTTACTGTGTTGCTTAAACCTTAAGGGGATGATAGTTCCCCCAGGGTACTGGACAATCAAATTGTCTTAACTACCCCTAGGGTAAGAGTATATGCATCTTCAAATGTATATCTTGGTATATGATGTGTGAGTGGCATAAAGATTACATTATGCTACTAATGGCCTGATGAAAAGTTTTGAGCTTTCTGTTTTAGGTACTTGTGAAAGATCTTCTCCGAAAATATCCTCAATGGAGTCATGATTGCATAGCAGTTGTTGGGAATATTAGTAGCAAAAATATCCAGGAACCCAAAGCCAAGGCTGCACTTATTTGGATGTTAGGGGAGTATGCTCAAGACATGCAGGATGCTCCTTACATACTAGAGAGCCTTATTGAGAATTGGGAAGAGGAGCACTCTGCAGAGGTAATACCAAGCTAGGTTTCACTTCATCTTTATTCATTGCAAACTTTCCATGAAGCAATGCCTTTTTGTCATACATTTATGTGAATGATTCACTGTTAGATACTGGCCTTTTTGACTAATGGCCATTCTGTGATGAAAACAAGGTGGTTACATGATTGGAAAGTCAGCAATCACATTCCTAGGCACACTTAATTTCTTTTAGTAGGAGTGTAGGACGCCCATATATTTACTTTCTTCACAAAGTTGCTTTGGCATCATTCCTACTTCGCACAAGAAAATCTAACTACTACATGCATCTTTCTGATCTGAATGGCATTTTTATGAGCCAAAATGTTTTGTTGATGGAACTGGCTTCTTATTCTTTTACATGTTTTATTTTATTTAGTTTATTTATTGAGCGTCTCACTCTGTGAACTTTGTATCTCATGTGTTGCATACTTGCATGGGTAATAAGCATCATTTAGAAGCCTCACAAGTAACTTTTTTTCAATTCTTAAAATGTTTAAAGATACTCGTGTTTGACTAGACATTCATGGGGGGTATTGCATTGCAATGGTGTTTACAGTAATACGCACAATGTAATATGCAGGTTCGCCTACATTTACTAACAGCAGTAATGAAATGTTTCCTGAGAAGACCACCAGAGACCCAGATGGCTTTGGGTGCTGCATTGGCTGCTGGTATAAATGATTTTCATCAGGTCTGTACTATAGTAGTACGTTTGTTCCGGTTTTGATTTTATTATATACATTTGCCCTAACTCCTATACAATTACAACCCGTTTTTGCTCAATGGATACAAAACACCCATGCTTTAGCCCCAGGTGCAACAGCTCC
>CM008340.1:41403713-41416596 GCA_002525835.2 Ipomoea batatas | reverse complement strand
ATTTTTTTTTTTTTTTTTTTTTTGTTTTTTAAAATTTAAAAAAAAAAAAAAAAAAAAAACTGAAAATAATTTGCTTGTAACGGCGTTTCTTATTGGATTACCAGAGACTTTTGTTAATGCATTTTGCACTCCATTGTAGCTGACATGTAATTTTTGCTGCTTTGGGATTTGATTTGCTTCGACTTAATTGTATGAATAAGGAATAGGTAATTTTGTGAGTGAAAGGAGTATATTAATAATTGAATATGCTTATAAACTTTAATCTTAAATTATGTGGGCACTACATTTTCATAAAATGGGGGGCATATATATTACTTTGACAAAAGAAATAAATTATCTTAATAAATTATATACAAATTTATGATGGCTATAAGATTAATTTGAATTCAATCTAAATAACCTTTCAATTTCATCACCATTTACCTTCGATGGAGTTCTTACTTCTTAATATCCACTACTTATCCTTACCTCATTGCAAGCTAAATACACGTACTCTCAAATTGTTTTGTGATGTGATAGGAGTAAAAGTTAAGAGTAAGAAATGGGAGTGCATGTAGTATTTTCCTTTTCGCAAACAATGGGAACAAGAAAGATTCAAAATATTTAAAAAAAAAAAAAAAACGAATGAAAATCAACACATGTAAAAAGACTTGAGTGAAAATGTAAACTCAATTTCTGTAATTTGATTGGGTACAGAGTCACAACAGAACAACTTTGAGAGCGTAAAAAGCCTCTCTTCTTATTAGGAAAGTCAGAGAAGGGTGAAAATGTTGGCTATTTTTAAAATTGAACCGAAAACTGTATCTGATAAACCTGAGAGCAATGCTATCACTTTACAAACACCATTTTTGCAGAGCCTTGAGTTGGCCCAGTAATTCTTCTTTAATCTCTCCACTTTTACCCCCTAAATCATCACATCACATATCTGAAAAATATTCTTGCTCGAAACAAGGACTTTTATCCACCTTGGCCTTCTTGCTCCTTTAAATTCATAAACGACGTGAACCATTGCTTCCATGCAGCATCTTGCTGTTGTTCAATCCACGAAAGAAAGCAGCTATCCAACAAGCAGAAAAAGTTGACATACAACAGTTGATACCTCACTGGAACAAAGCGGAAGTTGGCTACCTGGACAATTGGCCATACTCCTCCCTCCAGGATTAAGGCCGGGAGAAAGTCTCTCTTTAAATCTTCCTTAACTTGAGGAGCAGTTTTTCCACTCGCAAACCCCATGTAACTGAAGAACACAAATAAATCCACCGGCCCGAATATTATTCCATCCAGTGCTACTTTTGTAGCAACGAATCGCAACGATTTTGGTTGTAATCGAAGCCGCAACCTAATATATCGGTCCAAGCCTTCATACCTGTTCAGTTGGAAGATGAGAACACTGTCGTTTACATTGCTGGAAGTAAATAATAATCTGCATGCTATCCCATCCCTTTTTCTTTAACTCTTTGAGTACTAAATTCGGTTTGATAGGCCATAAACAAAGAAATAATCTTATGCAGTCAACCAATGTTCCATGAACACAGTAAATGTCCATGAAAGATTGATTCAAAGTTTCTATGTTACTGAACAAATCTGAGTCACAGCCACAATAAGGCCTATAGATACAAGCAGCAGACCGGCCTCAATTCCATATCAGTCGTCAGACAGTGTACTTAGTAATAATGTACAATGCAACATTAATGTAGAAGTAAACGTAATGCTATATTGATGTGAAAAGACATATTGAAAAATAAAAATACAAGTTCACATGCAATCTAAGTATTAATGAAATAATATGTAAATACACTATAAAAGTAAAAATTTCTGGTGGAGAGAATCTATGACATATCTAATCAGATAAAGATTCTTAACTGATGATCATCTGAAATTAACAAATATATTTACTGGATTTAAATAGCAGCTTCATTAGGCACATAATATTTTTATCATACAATACAAAATCAATAGTTTCCATGACTAATCATGAGTTGGCATTTCATTTGCTGCAAGTATGTCAACTAAAGCAAGAGCAAATGAGAAATACAGTATAGTAATACATCATATATAAAATAATTTTCTTCATTTGCACGACTTCCATTCATGATAACCCTTAAACTATGAACTCCATGATAAATCCATGATAAAATATCAAAGCTTTTCTGCTTTGTAGAAGACATTCATACGCTATCTAGTAATTATATCCAAAGTGTGTAAGAGAGACTAATTTCATATAAAGCTTATAAACTTTGATCTTCAGAAAGTAAAAAGATATTCAATGATATATGTTTTAACCCTTTTTCTAGATGGGCAGATGAGTGCACAACAAAAATTGATCAGTTAACTTCAAGATTTTCTTATCATACTATTACATGGCATTCTTTAAAAAATAAATTTTTTTTTAAGGGAAATGAAAAACTCATTATCGGTATGCTCTGAAATGTCATGCAAGTATACATTTTCTGAAGAGTGTATGTCCAAAGTGCCAAAGTAAACAAACATTTTCACCTGCCAAACATAGATTGATATTTTATACACCAATCCAACATTTTCTGTAAATGAATATTTAAAACATCTTGGATCTAAAACTAGGAGAGAGATGGAGAGAAAGACTAACCAGTAGTGACCAACTGGTCCAACAAATGCAAAGCCAAACAAGCTTGTGGTAGCAACTCGTCTCCAGTTGATCTTAAATTCTTTTTCTTCATCCTTCAGCATACGTAAATTTATATGATTACATAAGCAAGATGATAACACTCACAAATCAGAATGTTGAAATTTTTCTAACAAATTAAGGCACAACTTAAAATCAAGTTGCAGAATAATGAATCTGAACCACATTCAGCTAATTCACTCAAAATAGACTTATTAGTTACAATGTAACATCATCAATGGCATCAAAAGAGACCTGTAGCTCAACTTCTTTTCTCTTTTCGAGCAGACAAAATCATGCCCAGCTAGGGTTCATTCATACTACATCCATGTTAGAAAATTAGAAAACAAAAAAAACAAAAAAAAAAAAAAAACCCACAAAATACACAATAAATCAACACACGCCCATAAATACATAATAATGCCCATTTGCCAAACAACGATAAGAAACATCAAAGTTATCATGATTAAATAAAAGCGGACAAATAGCAGATCAATTGGGTTACTTACAGAGGGAAGATTGCGGGGAGTCCTGGCAGTGTAATGAGTGACGGCCTGTGCAGACATATCGCCCAAACCCCAAATCACGCCGGAGCTGATGACCTGCGTCTTTACCGGATGCACCGCCAAGCAATTCTGGTACCATTTCCACGCTCTCAACAACATAGCACCCAATAATTTCTCCCTTCTCAATACTTGTTTTCTCCTTTCCTGGATTTTGGAGATGATTTTCGCCCCGTACAACTTTCACCGTTTCACAAATGGCTGAAGATTCCTCTCCAATCTCTACCCGACCTCTGAATTTTGGCTTCCGATCAGAATCTCCGTCTCAGTTCTCGCTCCGATTTGGGAACGGAAATTGGGCAAAAACTATGGTGGCTCGCCGCGCTACTTTGTTGTAAATTGTAATGAAACGAAAATGATTTGTGAAATCAAAATATTTTTTGGAAGATTCCTAACCTCTATTCAAATGTGTTCTGTGAGAAGTCTCTTATTATTTTGAAAATATAAATTATTTATAGTTGATACATTTAAATATATTATTTATAAAGTATAAATTATGAAATAGTAAAGTGTTATAATTTTGAAATTTATTAATTAATTACGATTGGTGGTCGCCTTTACTTTTATTTATAAAAAGAAAATTGTTCACATAATTATCACATCAACATAAAATGTTTTTGTATTAACCGTTTAAAAAATAATTATACATGTCAACCAAGTAAGTAATAGCTTGTCAAATATGCAACAAGTAGATTTGTTGTGTTTAGTAGAATTATTATAATTTAAATTCTCCCAAATATTTTGTCGGACGGAAGAGTGGAGTCATTAGAGTTGATGATTCAATTTTTTGGAAGAAAACAATTGGATTTGTTGTTAAATATATTGCAGTAGTTGCGCCACTATTTTAAAAAGAAATGTTCATACCGTTTCTAAATAATGTTCATTCCCTTACAATGGCGGATAACGTAATTATCCAATTTGTCACACTCGTTTATACTTGGATAACATTTCAAAAGATTCTTGTGGTCTCACCCACCATGCTGTGTGGTCTTCGCTATTTCTACTTCCAATGAAACTCCCCTCTCTGTGAGCCAGCAAAGGAAGGTACACCGTGTTTCTTCAATTCTTCCTCTCTGTCTTTCAAGAATCATAAGCACTAACACTTATAGTTATGGAGTATTGGGTTCTATTTGTTTTCCCCTTCCTGAGCTGTCTTTAACTTATGCTGGATTCTTGATGGTTCATTGATGTTAACGATCCACTGAGAATCAAGAAAGGGATTTTGTTGAATGAATTCTGATTGTGGGTGAGATGGATTTGTCACGGTTTGGACGCTGAAAAGATTGCTGATTTATCTGTGCAGTGAATCAATTGGGTCCTCATTTTCTGTGATAGACTGTTGAAAGAGGACATGGTGAATGGTGAGACTATGGATTATACTAGCTAATTGATTGGATTCATTGTGGGTCTGATCCTGTGTATTATAATCCAATTGAGTGAGTTTGGCAGATTTTAGATTATAACATGGTATTAGAGATTGTTAAGTCCACTTTGTGTTCACCCGGTGTCTGCCCGTGGTATTTGGTGCCATCCAAAGCTTTAGGCAATTGGTCCCGGTAGATTCAAAATGGCCCGGTTGTCCACTTGGGGAGTCTTAAGCATATGTGTTTATATGATATGGGTTAAACTAACTAATTGATTGGATTGTGTTTTTAGTGTGGTCTGGCCGATGTGCATTATAACCCATTTGAGTGACCTTAGCCCAATCTTAGATTGTAACACTTTGAATCTGGGTGCTTGGAATCCCTTTGGAAGTTTGATAGCAATGCCTAAATCATTGGAGCGTTTAAGTGTTATTGTTATCTCATGTGGGCAGTAGCTTACAAGTTTATGAATGACTAGAAATTTACTTCATAGATAATTGTTCAGTGGATCTTTTCCTTGCTAACAAAGCTCAGTTCTCATGTTTTTATGTAGTGTGTAAAGCCTAAGTGTGGAGAGGGCTTTGGAGTTTGCAAAACCATACTGTTTATGTGGAGAAGTTTGAGATGGGAGATTCTCTAACACAGAAGACTTCTAGAAAAAACCCTAGAGAGACAACACTCATCAAGAAACAATGGGTTCAATCAATGGTAAATTCGAATTCACATATTATTTGATTGGTTCGAATTGACATATTATTTGATTGGTTATAAGATAACCATAATTTGCTGTTGTCTTCGGCTTCCCTGTCAAAGCAATGGAAATCAGCATTGCTAGCTGGTGGTTAAAATTGTTAAACCTGGCCTTCCCCTATCTGGGATAATTTAATCCCGGAAATACCTGACAATCTTCGAGAACAGAAGTTGCAGAATTTGAACTTTGATTTGCAGTCCCTAATTAAAGCATTTGATTACTCAAAAGTGTCACTTAATGCTAGACTGCTAGATTTTACCATTTGGAAATTTTTGTGTTCCCTTGGTAAACAGCAATTTTATTCCCTAGTTTCTTTATCCATGAGTTTTCTTCTTAAAAAAATGAAGTATATCATCAATGGGCCAAAGTTGCTCAACTGAGCTATAATGCACATTAGCCAAACCATACTAAAAGATTGAATCCAATCAATTAGCTATTCTGACACATGACCTTATAAACCCATATGTTTCTCTGTATATGTGGGACTTTTTACAAATTGTATGATGGTTCTAAATTTTGAAGTCCTATTTTGAATATAATATTTAGCTGGAGCATCAAAACTGAGCAAGATTTTAACTGTATCACTGCTAGAAGAAATCTGTTATATTATCTAAATTAACCATTTTGACGCTGTTATTAAGGTGAAAAGAACTGTATGCAGCTAACCAATACTAAAATCTAATAGTTTGTAGAAGATGATATTCAACTGCAACCAAAGCAGGATTCTTCTCTCTGTACCTTTTGCATGAGTGGAATTAACTGCAAAGCTGTTCGTCAAAAATCAAAACTGATGAATATTCTTGGAGATAGTCGGAAACCCGAGGAAGCCCTATCAGTTTTTGATAGCTTGATCGAAGGAGGTCATAAACCATCTCTAGTAACGTACACGACCCTCTTATCTATTTTAACAGCTCTGAAGCGCTTTAGCCACGTACATTCAATTATCTCGCTTGTTAAAGAAAGTGGAAGGAAACCGGATTTACCTTTCTTTAATGCTGTTGTTTATGCATTCTCGGAAGCTGGGAATGTGAAGGAAGCTATGAAAACCGTATCAGAGATGAAGGAGAGCGGGATAAAGCCTTCTACCACCACTTTAAACTCGTTAATCAGAGGTTATGGGATTGCGGGAAAGCCCGAAGAATCTCTCAAAATAATGGAGCAAATGGTTCGAGAGGACAACGTAAAACCGGATGAAAGGACTTTTGGCACCATTATATGTGGATACTGTAAAGAAGGAAAAGTAAAGGATGCTTTAAAGTTTGTGTACTGGATGAAGGATTTTGGAGTGCATCCTAACGTTATCATTTTCAATACACTGATCAGATCCCTTGACATATCAGATAGAGATAGTATCGACGAGGTTAGTTTTCGTTTATAACTTTTTTCAATTGTTTCCTAAATTGATGTTTGCCTTCTCCTTTTGACATAGATGTAGAGCAAGTGAACTTAGGGGTGTATTCAATCAAGACTTTTTAAGATTTTTAATTAATTCAGAGGGAAATCGCTATAAGCATATAATTCTAGGAGAAAAAGTGTCGTTTTCCCTTTACTAATTTTTGGTTATCAATAGGACTGTTAATTAATCTGGTATTGAATTTTGGTACAGAAGAGATAAAAGCACCAAACTTTTTGCAGGTTCTAACATTGATGGAAGACTTCGGTGTAAGCCCTGATGTAACTACGTTTAGCACGATAATGAATGCCTGGTTTAGTGCGGGATATATGGACAAATGCAAGGAAGTCTTTGATGACATGGTGAAATACGGGATCAAGCCCGGTGCCTTTGCATACAACATTCTCGTGAAGGTATATTTGCATTCCTCCGAGCCAGAAAAGGCAGAGGGCGTCCTGGCTGACATGGTTAAATCCGGGATTCAACCAAACGTTATAAACTTCACGACTGTCATTAGCGGTTGGTGCAGAGCTGGTAATATGGACAATGCAAGGAAGGTTTTCGAGCAGATGTGTGAAAGCGGGATATCTCCTACTTTGAAGACGTTTGAAACCCTAATCTTGGGCTATGCTCGAGCAAAGATGCCTTGGAAGGCACAGGAAATGGTTGAAATCATGAAACGGTTTGATGTTCAGCCGGAGAGAAGCACACTTGTTCACATCGAAAACGCTTGGCATGCCCGAGGAGGAAGCAACGAGGCGAATCAAATGGCAAGCACGATAGACAAAGACCGTGTGAATGTGGAGGTGGAGACCCTAGATAAAGTCTATAAGAAGAAAGGTGCCCGCCATCCCGGCTCCAAACTCTTACAAATACCTAATGTGGTTACAAATGGTAAAAAGAGAGATGTTTCGGGATCAAAGAGAAACCAGATGGTTCTAAGAGAAGCCGAGGTTTCAAAATCCAAGAGTCCTCCTCGTATTGCCACTACGTATATACATCTCGGTTCTGGATTTGGAAAGCGCGCTCCGTTTGTTTGCCAGAGGCAGTTCCAAGGGCAACATTTCATGTATTGTCAAGTTGGACACTCATGCACAGTTTTCTTCAACTGAATTTATTCTGTTGTGAATAAAGTTGTAGGTAATGTTCAATTTTTGTTAAGTTCTGCTGGGCATTTGACTATTGTTACTCAGCACTTATCCTTTTGTCCATTTATATTTGGCTGCTGTGCATCTACACTAAATCATTTCTGATTAATTTGTTGGAGTTAATACTCAATTTAGTTCTCGACTATAGTAGTTTTTCTCGATTTAGTCTTAAAAGTTTTTTTTTTTTAAAACATAATTGAGTCTTCGACTTCGATGATTTTACCTAATTTAGAAAAAAAAAATCTAATGTCACAAAACTATGTTAGCTTGTAATGATTATTCTTTCATGAATGTTCATGGTCTTAAACATAATTGCATGGACCATGGTCTACACAGCTGTGTGGACCATGGTCCATGCAATAATGATTGAATAGATGCATTTTAAACCTAAATAATAATAAATATAGATTTATAGGCCCAGTTTGGTAACATAGTTAGCTTATTTGACCACTATTAGTTGTTTGATTTGGTTAAACAATCAATACAAGTGTTTGATCAATTTATTAATTAGAAAGTCATTTTTATATGTAATTAGCTAACAGCTAACTTATCAAATATTTTTTTTACAATTATTTAATGCTATCAACTAGTCAAATCTACTAATGAAATGAGCTATCAATTAACAATCTATTTACTAAACACCACAATTAACTTAAAGGTAATTATCGTTTAAAAAGAGGTATAGGGAATTATAGGCTTAACTGGATTCATACTTCTTCTTTTTTTTTTTGAAGCACTCAATTCTTTACCATGTGATCACACACAGTAATATAAAAATTATATTTACAAAATTTAGTATGAAAATTTTCAAGTGATTGATACGAAGATCTTCAGATGTATTACGTGCTGCACGTGAAGGAAGATCAGAGGTCTACAGTATAGCTATTGGCCTGGGACGATGGCACTTTTTGGAAGTTCGTCTTCTGCAGTAAATAGTTAAATACTACGGAGTAAATACTAAATAGTATGGTAATCAACTACTCAAATACATATTTGGTTAGAATATTATAAATTTGGGTGAGCTAAAATGAAAATTAAGGCTGTGTTTGGTTGGAACATGGAATTGGAATTGGAATGAAATCAAATACTTGGTAATTAGAATGCATTTTGGTGAAAGTATTTTGCATGTTTTGTAGTACAGTGAGATTGGAATGATTACTACTATTAATGTTTAGTTATATACAACTTTATAATCGGAATAAAGAATTTAAAATTACAAAAAAAAAATAAAAAAATCAAGGCAATTGATCATAAGAGTAACGATAAAATTAGTAGGCAATGCAGTAAGAAAGTCGGTGAACTGAGGAGAGATGAGTGAGGTGGCAACGAAATGAGGAGGTGGTGAAATGGGGAAGGATAAGGCTGAATTAATTGAATAATACATGATTTTCTCTTCCTCTACCTTTTATGTGGCAAAAATTGTTGAAAAAATAGTATAACATGACATTTTAAATGATTATTTTATGGTATAAGAGCATCCATACCAAATGTCTTTTTGGGAGTTTTTTGCAGGGTAAAAAACTATTGAAAATCAAAGCAACTGATGTGGGGCTTGTTTTTTGAGCAAAATTTTCTCTTACAAATTCAAGAATTTTGCAGAAGAAAAAAAAAAAACAGTGCAACATCGCGCATCTGGGCGCAACATTACGCCCCAGCGGGCGCTGTTGTCCATGCACCCGCTGTGACGCGACAGAGTGACTGCCAGCTAGCGACCACTCTGACTTTAACATAACTTTTTTATTTCTTTTATGTTGTTAGATTTCGATTTTTTTCTTCTTTTGTTTCATTATCTTTCTCCCATGTTCTCTTTCCTAATCACACTTACAAAAACTCCTCAAAATCACAAAAAATCTCACTATTACGAATGTTCTAAATATATGTGGGGTTCACTTCTAATTTTGGTTGGATCAAAGTGAATTTGGGTTCTTCGTAGTGAGACAAAGAGATCAATATATTGTACGCTCAAAATGAATAATGGGTGAATGATAAATTGATTCTCAAGTAGACCCATTTAAGTTTGAAAATAAATGTGGAAAGACTGAAGAAGTACTTGTCTCACATTTGTTTGGGAAGTAGATTTGCACTACCCTTTTAGAGGGAGTTTGAATTCTATAGCTTAGAGGCTTTATCTCTCGCGAGAGTTGCAAATCAAATATCAAAATAAGTCATGTAGGCATAAATGGCGTACACCTTTTGTTTATTTTTGCTTGTTATTTGTTGAGAATAATATTTTTCATAGTATTATATCCCAACAAAAATCTTTTTAAAAAAAAACATATTTCTTTAGGAATAATATTGTTCAGAGTATTATATCCCAACAAAAATCTATGTAAAAAACTCATAAAGTCCTGTTTGGTTTGAAAAAAATATTTGAGAGGAAATGAAATTCAAATTCCATTGAGAATAAATTACCATGAAGATTCATTGTTTGGTTGGTAGAAAAGAAATTATTGAAATTATTGATTCCGTTGCTTGGTTGGGATTGAAATGGTAAAGAATAATGAGTATAAAGATTAAAATAGTTATACACAATGATAATAATTAAAGTAATTAATAAGTGTAAAACTGTCTAATCATTATAATATTTCTTTCTAATTTTTTTTTTTGAGAATTTCTTTCTAATTTTTATGAAAAACAAAATATCACACTCTTATATTTAAATTTTTTTTCTCAAAGCTAAGAAAAATATTTTTGTATGAAAATTTTTTTCCATGAACTAAACATAGGAACATTCATATTCATTTTCTTCAAATTTAAGAAAAAGATTTCTTTCGTCCAAACAAAGATGCTCTAATTGATGGAGATCGCTTTAAAAATTATGTTGACAGTGACACTAATGGGGACAGGGATTGAAATTAATCAGTTGCCCATAATATCAAACTTGTCTTTTTCAAAGAGGAACCAAGAAATTGTCATTTGAGGGTGACAGATTGACAGGGAGAATGGGAGATGAAGTTAAACTCATAGATTAGGATTTAGGAGATTGATTACTGAAAGTGAGTGCATGGATTCCATCAACCCACACATAAAACTACATTGATGTAACAACAATGTTTTTTTTTTTTTTTTGGGAGGGGTGGTTATTGTTATTATTATTATTATTATTATTATTATTATTATTATTATATTTTGCCCTTTTAGGAGCAAAGTAGATAAAATGTATCAAGTAGTGCGATGACACATCTATTACTATTCCATATAGATAGTCACAGGATCGAACATCGAACTCCCGTTGTGGGTGTATTGATTCTTTAGATTTGAAAAAAGATTAAGAAAGTATAAAACATTGATTCTTTATATTTGAAAAAAAGATTGAGAAAGTATAAAATAAGAAGAAGGAAAAAGTGTCAAATAGGCCACCGAACTTGTAGCTTTTGTGCAATTGGGTCATTGAACTTAAAAAGTGTGCAATTCAACCATCAAACAAGCAAAATTTATGTAATTGGACCATTTTTACAAATTTTTTTAATTCAATTTGAGTTAAAAACATTTCAATATTGACTTCCAACTAGTATGGTAGAAGAAAATGTCACTCTTAATACATATATGTTAGTAATATAATTGATTTTACCAGAAAATTTTTGTAAAAATGGTCCAATTGCACAAATTTTGCTTGTTTGATGGTTGAATTGCACACTTTTTAAGTTCAATGGCCTAATTGCACAAAAGCGATAAGTTCAGTGGCCTATTTGACACTTTTTCCTAAGAAGAATTATGCGTGTTTAAAAAAATAATGTGTATAAACACTGTTGCAAAAATTCCCGCCTAGACGCTAGGCGCTCTTTGACTTAGGCGAATTGTTCCCTAGGCGGTCCGCCTAAGTGGCTGGCCGCCTAGCGCCTAACTCGGTCGAGTTGGTGACCGACTGGGCCGAATTTGGCAGAGTTAATTCGAGCGAGTCGGTCTTGTTAATTATTAGTATTATATTTATATATACAAGTAAGAGAAGTAAGAGATATATATGTAATATATATAATATAATATATGACATACACCCACACACATGAATTAATTTTTTATTTTTATAGATCGCTGCCTAGAACCGCCTAGGTACCACCTAGACCGCTTAGGCTCTAGTCGGGCGCCTAGCGTATAGTACAATCTTGTGTATAAATGAATAAATAAGAAAGAAATGTACCGGTCATTGGTACTAAAATGCCAATAATACAATACAATAAAAAATAAAAGTAACTCAAGGTAATACAATTTAACACATTTATAATGGGTTGACATTGGGACTTGACATGACAATGATAGCACAACCTAATCAATAGGTTTCGGGTTCCGCAAGTTGACAAGACACCGAATGCCACAAAACAACATGAGCATATATCATCTAACATTCTAACCTACTTTTTTTTTTTTTTTTAATTGCAACTTATCTAGTCTAGTATTACAACAAAATGTGTTACGGAGCATAAATTACATAAAACATATAATGCTTATAAATTAATTAATTCAAATAAAAATATAATTTCATATGACTGTTGTTATTATTATAAGTACAAATATTAAAATAATAAACATATTATTCATCAATTTTGTAACAAGCTTGTATAAATATATAGACACCGTAAATTAATTTGGTTGACATGAGCCGTCGTATACTCTCACTCTTTAAAATATGAACAAATATGACTAACACTTTTGTTCTTAATTGGACCGATCATGTATGAACGAAAATTAGTATGAATATAATACACGCTTAAAGGTGCTATTTGAATATGCATTTAGGTAACCTAAATTAGGTTAACTAGAGTAATCTATTTACTCGAAACTAAGTGATATCAGGAATTAATGTCATATGAGGTCATTCGAATATAGTGATTTTACCACATTTAATCATAAATTTTTAAATTGACCACTCGTGCTACTTTGATTTTTAAATTGTTACTAATCAGTGGTCCAAATTAACCGCATATGGTCTTTAAATTATCAAATTTTAACCTCTTTTTTAAAGAACCACAATTGGTTAAAATTTGAAAGTTGAATGATCATGATGAGTGATTAATTTGAACCATAA
>CM008340.1:41386439-41400350 GCA_002525835.2 Ipomoea batatas | reverse complement strand
TTTCATGTAAATGGACAGCGGTGATCAACTTTTATTGCCCTGCTCAGAAAAAAAGGCCAGATGGATGAAATAAACAGGTAAAAAAGTGGCCAATGAAGAATGGCAGTAGGGGAATGGGTGGAGAGGAAAGTGGTGGTGGGGGTATATGTGGGGATTGGGTTCGAGTTTATGTTGCTTTGTGTGCTCTTAGGGGATAATTCTTCCTCATGTAACTGATCATTTTGATCTCATAGTTTTCATTATAAAGAGCTTTTGCCTTGCATGAATACAATGTGCTCTTAGATGGTGATGACATGATAATTGACAGTGATGATAATGAGATATTTATGTTTCTCTTGTTCGTTGTTATTTGACAGTGATCATTTTGGTCTCTTTCACCCCTCTCCTTTTATGTGACCTGTGAATCAGTGATCGTAAAATCTTTATGGTTTATGCTTTGACATTATACAACACAAGTGGTAATTCACACAAGAAATTTAGAAAATACAACACAAAGTGATGCATTTCTTGGTTCTCAAATCGATTTCCCCCGATCCAAGAGGCTAGTTTGCAAATTAGATCTTGGGGGTGTTTAGATTTTAAATTATCAAGCCAACAGCTTGATCAATTTGGACTTTGAATCTTTGGACTTTGAATCTTGTATTTATTTCGTAGTATTTCTTTAAAAAGCATATAAAGTTATGCAATGTGGTATATGTATTTCTTTGGTAGCATGTTTGAAATATATTCGTGTATGAAGTAATGCAATGTGGTATTTGGTTGCAAATTCAGTTCAAGGAGTCTACTTTCTAAGAGCATCTCCAATAGGCATAGTTTTGAGAAGTTTTTGCATGTGTGATTAGGAAATAAAATATGGGAGGGAAGAGAGATTTGCGTGCGTTTAGTATAGTTGGGCGCGCCTAGTGCGCTTAATGCTCGGTAAATGCATAGTTTTTTTTTTTTTTTAATGGGTTCCACAAAAATCCACTTCTCCTGCAAGAACTCAAAAGACTCTCTCTCCTCCCAGCTATGATCTCTTCAAAAACAAAGCAAAAACCACTATTATGAGGGTAAGGAAGCACTTAGCTAGATAAAAGATTTAAAAGATAAACTACACTATGGTGGATGTTGATGTGCTTCAAGTGTATAATGACATGCACTCTATTGCCTCAAATTCTAGTGCTAGATGATATTCAAGAAATTATGACGAGTTTCTCTCGTCTTCATTTCTCTTTTTCTAAATTGTCACCACCAAAATAATAAGTCTTAGAAGCCAAACCATTACTCAGAACAGTAAAAGGAAGAAAGTATTCAAAAAGAGCAAATTAAAGTGTAGAGGAGATCTAAAGCACAAACTGAGAGGAGAAACAGTAATATAGGGCACTTCAAACATGGTCGAGTTTTGGATTTTTGTGGTCCTGTTCTTGTAAATAAATGAGGCTATACCAAAAGTATATGCGCAATCTTTAAAACCAATATCGTAAAATATTTTTTTTATATATATTATTTTCGAAAATAAAGAAGAAACCTGATGTCTTCATTGCTTTGTTGGAGCAGCAATATAATAAGCAAATATGCAATTGAAACCAAACAACAATACTCCAACAGGGAGCAAACACATGTAAAATTAAAGTGAAAAGGGATTGGATTATTGGAACAACCTGATGTCTTCATTGTCTTGGCAAATTGGCACGTCATAGTAACAACACCACTAAAATCTTGAAACTATTTGGCTAGTAGCTACCTGTTGGGTTGACGATATGTTTGGGGGAATAATCAATTTCTCAGGCGGTATTTTCGTATTGGTGGTGAATAGTACCTGTTTCAAATTATCTTTGCAGATTTAGAGTTTGAGACATCATCTGTGGTGTTTTTTTGATAAATGTACTGGGTCTTTCTCCGTCTGTTTAACGATTCGGGTCCATCCCGAGAGGCATAAGAGCTGGTCCAGAGAAATCGTCACTTGTGAGATTTGAACTCGGGTTCTCTCGAAATTCTTTCCCACAAAGAGAACTCACTTGCCACGTTTTTTGTTCTTTCTTGTTTCATTAATTATATATAGTAAGTATTAATCTAATTTTATTTAGTTACATTTCTAAGTATTGTTTTATTGGTCTATCCGTTTTGGGATTTACATTCAGTAATCTAAAGGCTGGGGAGAAAGCTCACCAACCTTTTATTTTATTGATGGATTAAAACAACTTCCATTTGTTAATGATATGATATGATACGATGGTAAGCGTATAAGATGAAGTAAAGAATAATGCAGTTTTTATTACCTTCTGGATCTAAAGAAATACACACCATTATTACATCAAGAAGTAGAGAAAGGAGGATTAATTGAGCAGAAATTTCTACTGAGAGAGAGAGATTCAATGACTGTGTGAGTAAAAATTTACAGTGTCTATACCTTCACCTTCTGAAGACATTATTGTGAAGAGTAATGTTAGGAATGTTAGCAGTGGCCATCTTCACCAGCGTATCCTGCCCAAATTCTTTCGTATTTGATAGTAAAACTAACTATGAATAAGAAAAGGAAGACTATTCCAGCTAAAATTTAGACTGCTAAAACTGAGGGGCAGAAACTAAAGATCAAGGCTTTTTTTTCAAAAATTTGATAAAGGGGGAGAATGTTGACCTAAAAAGTCTTGTCAGAATTATTGGCAAAAAGGGATCTAGAGTCAAAACCCGGAGAACCCGGGTTCTATTCCCACAAGTGATGATTTCCCTGGGTTAGCTCCCGTGTCTCGTGGCTCTTGTGCCTTGCGGCTGGATTCGAACTGTTTAACGGACGGAGAAAGATTCAAACTGTTGAACGGTCGGAGAAAGACACGGTAGATGAAAGTAGGACTTGAGGAAATCCTAAGCAAACCAGGAAAATAAAGGTTAAAAGTTAAAATCCTAACTCAGAGGGGTGGGTTCGAGTCTTAGTGGAGGCAATATTGGTTCTTTGTACTTCATTTGGTTGAGAAAGTAGTTATGAACAAATACTATATTGTAACAGAGTCAATAGTACTAAAAAAAACTCCTACAAGACTCATGAATATTAATTAGCTATATAAAGCCATCATCGATAGTTGAGATTTTTTCTCCAGTTTTTTGAGATCCCAACATCCACCTCATTATCCACTATTTAACCGAATCACAAAAACTTTTCTTTTTACTAATTTTTAATATTTTTTTTCGGTTTTTTGTGGACCCATCATTTTACCACTATATTTTAATTATAAACATTATAATTACAATTATTATTTTTATTATATTTAAATTATACATATCAAAATTAAAATAAATTTATAATTATAAATGCTTACAAGTTTTTTTCTTTAAAAAAATCCTAATTTTATCATGTAAAAATTAAATAACAAAATTCGAAGAAAACTTAAAAAATAAAAATAAAAATAAGAAGCAGAAAAAAAAAAAAAAGAAAGAAGAAGAAGAAGAACAAAGCAGTTGGCCAACGGCCAGCTTAAAAACGAAAGAAAAAGAATAAATCTAACTTCAATTGAGAGTGACCGCTAGTTACATGCGCTCGCTGGTTGGTAGTGAGACGCAAACGCGTCTCACTGATTTTTTTTTTAAACTGACAAAATGCAGGGGTGTTGCAGGAGAAAAATTTCTCCAAAAACCAACACCCTCATTTGTTAAAAAAACTAAGCTTTAGTTTTTTGGTCTAAAAAACTGTGCCAAAAGTGACTATTGGGGAAGGACTAAAGGACTCTCAACTGATCAGAAAATTGGCGCCTTCAATTCTCCATAATATGCCTGAGTGTATAAGAGGTATTGAAAGGAGAGTCTGATACCTAGGAGTAGTATTAGAGTTAGGTTTCAATAGAATATGAGAGATTATAAGTTCTACTGTGTAAAATATTTTTCTTTCCTATACTCTATACTTTTGAAATTGCTCATAGTGGATTTAGGCTATTTCTCAATACGAGAAGTGCCTCGCAAATTAGAGTTTTTGCCCAAATTGCGTTAAATTTCTCTACGTTACAACTTACATTCCAAGATCATTGTGCGTGTCGATTCTTAAAATTCTACACTTTATTTACTCACAAATAGTTCAATTGAAATTTTCATGTTTAACATGAAAACTTCTCTTTTATCATTATTCTTAGTACCACAGAGAGACATCTAAAGCCATCTACACCGCACCCATGAAATTCCCTCACTTACAATCCTATGTGGCAATTTTTATTTTTTTTTTAAATTTGTTTGTTGTCCACCTATTGCAATTCTGACTGTCAGAATTGCATATTCTGCAAGAAAAATACTTCATCTACTCCCAAAAACTTACTCCTAACTTTTACTTTCACTTGTGTTCAAATTTGATTTGAAGAAGAAAAAAAAGAATGCATAAACAACATGATCCCCTATTAAATTGAGCAATGAAAGCATGCCAAATCATAGAGAGTAGAAAATAGGAGTAGGAATTGGGAGTACACGTAGAATCACTCATTATACAATTCGGCAATAACAATTGCAAATGGTACTTTTGTCCTTTATATATTATTAAATAATAATAATAATAATAATAATAATAATAATAATTTTATTAATAAAAGAAATAGTTTTTTTATAAGGTAATGTGATAGTGAGACCATTTTTAAAAGAATAATTGTAAATTTAGTGATATGACATTTTGAAAGTGAAAAAAAGATTACATTAGTGAAGATAGTCTACGGATGAAATATAAGGATCGAGCTAATTTCCCTTACAAAGTAATATTTACAAATATTTTGCTCAAAAGTACTTCATCTCTTACTCTATTGATCTTTGATGTCCAATATTGACTCATTAATCAATTGAGCTTTGCAAATTTGCTTTGTGAACCTTTATAGTAGCTCTTCAGTTAGTTTAAACATACTCAATGGTTCAATATATTTCAACAACCTCGATTACCTCAAACCACCGTAATTATTCTTTAAACAAGAGGAACCATATAGGTTTTCCAAAATAACTAACCAAGATTTTAAATAGTGTATTTAATGCTTATTGCCAAGCCAAATTAAAGAAATAATATAATGTTTTTTGCATGCTACTTCATGGTGAATAACATAATCACAAATCGCATATAATATTTTTGAGAAAAAAAATAAAATTTCACATCAAAAGAATATATTTAAACTTGTATGCATTAGAGAATAATTTATTTCTAAATATTTTAACAAAGTGAGGTAATTATGAACAACTTCAACATTTAAATACATTAAAGTCAGTGTAATGTGGTCCTCTGTTGTATCTATATGCATCCAATTACTAATTTTACTCTGTTACCGTCAAAATGCCCGATTGTTGGCAATTTGCTTCTTCACAATCCAACACTTGCTATTATCAAAAGTTCAAAACATAGCCAATGTAACATCATATCAGAATTCAACTTTACATATATAGTCTTTCCCTCTATACATCCAAGTCAAGACGTATCAAATAAAGATCTGTTTCAAACACCATCCAGTTGTCCATTTCAATGGGCATTTCATGGCCCTGTCAATCCAAGAAAACGAATAGCATTCCTTCCTACAACTTGATTTAGGATCGGTCCAAACATTTTATAGGTCCGGTGCGAAATTTAAAAAAAACTCTATCTCAAGTAATCGTTTTTGAAACCCCTTGTTATTTTCCTTTCATATTAGAACATTATCATAACCTTATCCCTCACAGTAGATCAGAACATATTAGAGCTAGGATCAGAGCAGTTAGTTGTGATTCTAACTATTAAATTTTCTTCTTCTTTTTTTTCACTTCGATATAAATATTTTTCAGGTAACATTATATCAAAGCATATCAGAGCTAGGATCAAAGCATATCAAAGCTAGAATCAGAGTATATCAGAGCAGTTAGTTGTGATTTGATTAACTGTTCAATTTTTTCTTTTTTCTTTTTTCTTTTTATTTTTACTTTTTTTAGTTCGAGATAAATGTTTTTCAAATAGCATTATATAAAATAAATTTTAAAAAATTGTGTATAAAAAAGGAAAGAAGCACCTGAATTTTTTCAAATGTACAATACACTGGGTCTCTGTTCAAATGTGCATACAGGGACAATTACATGATTCTATTAAACTTAAACGGATTACCTTCTAAAAAATTTCTTAGAACGAAACATTCAGGCCTGGTAGAGTATTTATGATGATTCTCTCAACATCCTCTTCTTCCTCTTCGTGGAGAACAATCTTGTTTAGCTGTCCTACAAAATTTTCCCATGTACCCTCTAGAGGGTCTAGTGGAAAGTCTATTATGAAATCTCCATCATCTCATTCACACACAGATATATGGCCCTGAAATTTCTCTAAGGCCATAGGACTTGGGGAAAATGGAGCTGGTTGTTGGACATACCCTGTATACAATAGGCTATACCCAGTGGGAGCCAGAAAAATGTCTTAGTAGGGACGAAACATAAAAAAGGTAGCACCAAGTTGCTCATCTTTGTGCTTCAATAGGTTGAGAAAGTAATGAACTGCATTATAATAGAGTCATATATTCAAAAAAAAAATAATCAAAACACTTAAAAAAGAAATATTTTTAGATATAGACGAAAAATAACACATAAACTTTATAAAAATACTAGTTTTATACGCGCATTGCGCGAATAGGTTAATGCCCAATGTTTATATTTAAATAAATATTTGAAAATATATCAATGCAATATTATATAGGAGAAGTTTATACATGGGTAATTGAATGTAGAATTTTTTTTATTTAAATATCTAACTCAAAGTATATGAATCCAAGATAATATAGAAAATTCATTATAATTATTACTAAAATAAATGTTTGCAACCTTGTAAAATCGATAGTCTAAATATTTGGTCTAAAAATGATAGTCTAAATAAATACTACTTTTAATTTGAATTTTTCTAAGTGTTCTTATTTCTCTTTTGAGTAACATTATCATTGTCTTCATCTGTACTATTTGTTCTCTTCCTTTTTGTTGGTAGTGTGTTATTTGCAATTCGGTTATTATTGTTGGTAGCATAGATGACAACGTCATGCAATGAGATTATGATATAGGAGCTATGGACTTTCCTTTAGGTGTTCTGCGTGGGGTTCATTTGGTTCAACCATTATTGTTGAATGAGTTATTGTGGATAAAGAAATCCATAGTTTAAGAAAAAAGAATAAATAAATTAATAAAAATTTGAAAATTTAAAATATTATGTATTCCAAAGATATTAAAATGTAGTTTCTCGCTTCAATTTACTGAGTAATGGGTTATTTGAGTACTTTCATTGTTAACAAATCCCCCAAGTAGTACCATCAAGATTGCTTCTTTTGATGCAATCGACGAATCTTCTATGTACAGTATATGTAGGTGGTTTTATTTATTTTTTGATTTTTTTTTATAATAAAAGAAACTTACAATCATTATGAGAATGTGGATGGGATAAACTCCGCTCATATGTAATATCTCACAAATTACACAAGAAAAATAAATCACAATAATAAAACTGAAAGACCTTGTGTCACAAATTCGACGGGGGAAGGTGTTGAAAGAAACTTGTGATTTTAATAAAATATACCAAAAGTGAGGCTCTAAATTGAGTTGGAATAAGGGTCAAATAGGCCACCGAACTACACGGGAAACTGCAATTAGGCCATCGAACTCAAAAACAATGCAATTGCGTCCCTGAACTACACAAATTCATGCAAATTAACCCAAAGTGACTTGTTGACTTGATTTTCCGGTTACCAACTTTAAAAATAATATTTTAAAATAATTTTAAATAAATAAATTAATTAAAATTAAAATTTAAAAAAAAACAGGAACAAGTCATTTATTTAAAATTATTTTAAAATATTATTTTTAAAGTTGGTAACCTAAAGATCAAGTCAAACAAGTCACTTTGGGTTAATTTGCATGGATTTGTGTAGTTCAGGGACCTAATTGCATTGTTTTTGAGTTCAATGGCCTAATTGCAGTTTCGTGTGTAGTTCGGTGGCCTATTTGACCCTTATTCCAATTGAGTTTAACATAAAAGGGAAAAACCAATTTTCCAAAACACAAATACAGCAACTACTCAATCTTCTTGGGCTGTTAGCTGTACCTCTCTTTTCACTCACATTCATAGATGCCATCAACAAACTTTCAGATATCCTTCTTCTTAACATCACATTTATGGTTTATAAGGTCACATCATCCACAAACAATCTCAATCTCATCACTTCATCCTTACAATTAAGCATTCTTAATAATTAAAATTATTTATGACTAATAAATGAATATTAATCAACATCCTGATTAATATCATCTCATTAATTATAACTCAGTATTATAATGTCCTAGGTGGTTTTAATGCATCTTCAATTGAGGAATTTTTTATTTTTTTTAAATAAATCTTTATATGTCACTTGACAATTTAAAAAGAAAAATTGCAAGTGTGCAAATACAAAACTATACATGCATGCACATTTGCAGGGACACCGGACACACTTATCAAACAATATAAACGACAAATTAAAGTAATCTTAAATTTTCAAATTCGTATATTAGCTTTTAAAAAGTATTTCTATGAAACATCTTATATTCCAAGAATTAAACTTTTCTAAAAATTTATAAACGTCATGATGAAATACACCTTAGTATACAAGTAAAAAAGTTATACTATGGGGACTCTCAAATTCTACTCAATCAAATATACTCCCTAATATGCAAGCATGGATAGAACATTGTGCGTCCAGAAAAAGTTATGTACATTCAGAATTTGAGAGAAGAAGTAAAAGTTTAGAGTAAAAGTACGCAGTATTAAAATTGGATAATACCTAGTAAGCTAAAGCAGTAAAGGTAAGGTAGTGAGCGAAAAAGGTTGCATTTTTTCAACACAGAAATAAATATATAGAGTGTTAAATATATAAGCAACTAAATTATACATTGTGGGAAGCAGAATAAGAAGAAGAAGAAGTCGATCATCTTCTTCTAATCTTCTTCAACAGCCCCCCATCCAATATTCAAATAGCAATCAAGTCAACCTATACATACAAATACAACCGATAAGTTCATGGACGGGATCCCTACTTTCGTTGCCCAGCCTCTGCCCTCCGGAATGGATCAGGTTTTCTTTCCTTTTTCTTTGTTTTATGTGGATTTGTTTTAGTTTCCCAATACGATCAAGTGTCCGTTTGGAAAACATGAAAATAACTTCCGAAAAATATTTTTTAGAAAATGAGTCATTTTTTAGAAAACATTTTCATTTCCCGTGTTTGGTTGCATTATGAAAAACTATCTTGGTGTGTTTGGTTCATTTTCTAGAAAATGGGTATAATTGTATAATTATATATTTTATTATTTTTATTTAAAATATAAAATGATATAAAAATATATAAAATAATAATAATTATTATAAAAGCAAACAAAAAAAACACACAAAGGTCCGGTTCTAGTTTTCGACGGAAACCAGTCCGCCGAAATGGGTGAGATGACCATTTTGGCCGAGAACATGCGCGAAACAGTCATTTTGGCCATTTTGGAAAATGACTTACGGGAAAAAAATTTCGTAAGTTGTTTTCCGGAATTTTGGCTTGATTTTTCATGGTCAACGCTGCATTTTCCGGACGTTGCCAAACACCGAAAACTCAGAAAGCATTTTTTGGAAGTCATTTTTCGGGTTACCAAACACACCCAAGTGTTTACCCCCAAGTCAAAAGCAAGTTATACTTAGGTTGTTTGGCAAACCTAACTGAAAAGGTAGCTGAAAGGTAAAAATTAGCTGAAAATTGAAATGTTATAAGCTATAAACTGAAATATGAAGAGTTATTAAGGTAAATGTTATGCTTAAAAGTGTTTGTAAAATTAACTTTTTGATAAGCTAAAAATGTAAAAAAGACTAAATATATGAGAATTAGAATCAAAATAAATAAATAAATAAAATACAAATAAATAATTATATAAAAATATATAATATATAATACATATATATACATATATACATATATATACATCTATGATTAGTAAAACGTGCTAAGTCTTGAAATTTCTGCATTCTAATATACGATGCCCTAAATATAGTACTGATATATTATTGTTCTTAGTTCTTTTCTTAGAAATAATAATTTGTATTAAAGCTATTGCATACAATATATGCAAAATTACTTTCTTTTACAAACTGGATAAAGTTGGTATGATTTTGGAGACATTACTCTCAGCTGTTATTATTATCTTGTTAATTGCACTCTTTACCTATACTGGTAGGAGTAACAATTTAATTATTTTTTTTTGCAGATGGAGCTGCTATTTTTCTTTATGCAGTTGTTTGCTATTATTTGTGCAATGGGTTCTATAACCCTAGAAAGCAATAGCAGCAGTAGTTTGTAGCAATGAAGACAGTAGCAGCGAAGAAAGTAGCAGCAATGATGGGATTAATATTTTCCTTGATAACATTCTACAACTTGTGAGTATATATATCCTTAGCCTCTCGTATATAGGGTCTCTCTAACACTCCCCGGCTTCATTTCCCCTATGGCCCTAGAGTAATTTCAGGGTCTTTATTAATCTTGTGGATAAGAAAACACTATTAATATATTGAAATTATAAGTATAAATTCATTCAAATTTTACTATAAAACTTCATCCATCATGTTATAAACATAAATACAAAATAATACATTCTTATATTTTTGGTGACTCAACTATAGTATTGTTTTCATTTATATTCTTCTTTTCATAAATAACAAATGATACATTATTTATTTAGTGTGTATTGATCTTCAACTATGTAAAATATTTTATGTTTAGTATAAAACAATAGAAACATATTCACATTCTGAAATTTTTATCAAATTTTAGTTCTTCACCCCTTTGCATTTCAGACATGTTAGATTCAAAGTAATTTTTTTTTAATGTTTA
The DNA here is from genome assembly GCA_002525835.2 of Ipomoea batatas. Classification (NCBI taxonomy): domain Eukaryota; kingdom Viridiplantae; phylum Streptophyta; class Magnoliopsida; order Solanales; family Convolvulaceae; genus Ipomoea; species Ipomoea batatas. Next base: position 41,389,530 of record CM008340.1, on the reverse strand, counting down.
TAAGTTTTTTTTAGTACTAATGTTTATAAGTTAAAATTGAAGAAATTATAAAAGAAAAACATATAAATAAATACTCTTAATAATTGAGTGCGAGAAAAAGAAGAAGAAACACCCAAAACTATTGAGTGTTGTTTGGTTCAAATATTGGAATCGAAATGCTGATTTGAATCAAATACTTCGTAATAATAATAAGTTTAAGTAAATACATTTTTTTGTTTGGTAGTAACTAGTAAATAAGAATTAGGATCAAAATAAATAAATAAATAAATAAATAAATAAATAAATGAATAAAATACAAATAAATATATAAAAATATATAATACATATATATACACATATACATCTATATATATATATTAAAGTTTCATATTTAATGTATGGACAATTACGGGGCGTTTGGTTGGAGGGAAGAAATTATGTGGAAAAAGAATAATGCAGGAATAAAGTGGAATTTAAATTCCAATGTTTGATTTGCAGGAATAAAATTACTTGAAATTTCAATTCCAATATTTGGTATACATGGAAATTGAGAGGGAATAAGTATTATAAAGTCCAAACTGCCCATTGTTTTTTATTATTATTATTATTATTATTATTATTATTATTATTATTATTATTATTATTATTATTATTATTATTAATCTTAAATGACAAGTATCTATTGGACCCATTTGCATATTCGAACCCCCAAAAATATAACATATTAAATTCAAAAGCACTCATCTACCGTTTCTCTTGAACTAAAAAAACACAAGCATTTGATTTGGGTAGTCAGAAATTTTGAAGAGCTATGCATATAAAGAATTCAAAGGAACATATACGAAAGTTATTGTATATAAACAATGCATATAAAGAATGAAAATTTTGAATAGTTGTTGCATATAATATTTAAAGGAACATACACAAAGGGAAGTCAAAAAATAATACACGCTATAATTTTAAAGGGAAGGTCAGACATCAATTTTAGGTTAAAATAAGGGAGGGGTAATTTTGTCTAAGGATTTTTTTTCTTCCTAGAATTCACAGAATAAAATCCCAGGGGCCATGGAATTCTAATTCCATGAAAATGAGGGAATTGCAATTCCCTCCAACCAAACGAATTTTTTTTCTTCCTAGAATTCACAGAATAAAATCCCAGGGGACCATGGGATTCTAATTCCATGAAAATGAGGGAATTGCAATTCCCTCCAACCAAACGAAGGAATTTAGTTGCCTTCGAAATTTGGTGGGAATTAAGTGAGAAGTGAGAAATGAATTGTGATTCCTTCCAACCATACACCCTGTTACCTTTTTTTTCTTCCCCATTTGTTAATACTTAGGTGATCCCAATTTCACCAGACTAATCCTAACTTGACTCTATTACAATGTAGTATACATTCATACATACTTTCTCAACCTACTGAAGCACAACGAGCCAACGCCCCCACTGGGAATTGAACCTGTGACCTCACAGAACTTAGTCTTCATGCGTGCACACCCTCCGTAATCCTCACCCTTTTTTCCATTTATGTTTTTAGTGCGATTTAAACTCACACATTGCCACCTTAAGATGTGACTTTAAGCCAGGCGGTGATTACTACACTAAGTCATGCGGAGCTTCTTCCTCATTTTTTTTTTTTAAATTTCATTGTTCAAAAGTAAATGAGAAGAAAGACAATAAATTTTATAATCTCTATGTCATATTTTATGTGTCTTACTTATTATTAATTAGTTAAACTAACTACTTCTTCTTTGATTGTTTTCATTGTATTTATATATAATTTTTAAATTAAAATTGATTTTTTTGGTATTTAATAGTACTTTAATTTTGATGTAGTTTATAAATATCACATACTAATTCTAAACTTAATATTATGAATAAAAAAGGGAAAATTGTAATTTATGCCTCTCCATAATATGTCAATTATCAATGTCACTCCTGAATTATTGTGGTGTAAATATTGCCCCTCAATTTTAAAAAGCGGTACATATATTGCCCCTCCCGTGGTGTAAATATTGCCACTCCTTCGTTACGGGAGGGGCAATTTATGTACCGTTTTTGAAAATTGAGGGGCAACATTTATACTACTAATAATTAATGGGTGACATTGATAATTGGCATATTATGGAGGGGCAAAAATTACAAATTTTCCATAAATAAATTTTAAATATCTTCAATCAAACCTCATTAGCTGAATTCAAAGAGTCAATATTGACTGCACTGAGGCTCAAACCCACCACCTCCCGTATAAAGAGAAGGGTTTGATGCTACTGGACCACAAGATCCTTGGCAATTTGAATCAAATAATAAGATATCAAAAGTGGATAAACAAGATAATGTATATCAAATATGATAGAGGAATACGTAGTACAAAAGTATTTGAATACGAATATGAATACTCCACCCGGTTTGGCGCCCATAGACCCAATCACCCAAACAGTATATAAATAGGTGTCGTGGGCGGGCCTCCGATATTTTAGTTGGATCCCAAACCGTTTCTTAAAACCCACCACTCTCTTCCCTCGTAACCCTAAACCTCCGACCTGCTCTCCCTTTCTCCTTCGCTTCACTCAACAATGGCGAATCCTTTGGACGAGGAAACCACAAAGAAAGTTATTCGTCAGGTCACCTTTACTGCTTTCCTCTCTTCGTTCTTTCTCTCTTTATTTTTGTTTTTGTCGGTCTTTGTTTTTCCTTATTATTTTAATTGTAATTTTCTCATGGGGGAAATTGAAACCTTTATTTTCAGGTTGAGTTTTACTTCAGTGATAGCAATCTTCCTAGGGATTCTTTTCTTAAGAAAACCGTTGATGAAAGTGAAGATGGCTGTATCCTTCCTTACTGTTCCTGTAAATGTACAACATTCATATTTAGCTGTGCGTGTACGTATACATGTGTTTATTTTTTAAGGCAGTTGATTTTTCGAAGCTTGCATTTTTTTTGTTTGTTTTTGTTTTGATTGTGAATACAAATGGTTATGTGGAGTTTAAGCTAAAATTATAATCTTTGTTGAGCTTAACTGGAAATTTAGTGGTGAGTTTGGCTTTGATATGTTCGTTTACAAGGATGAGAACCCATCTGGGTTTGGGAGCAGCAAAGCCAGAGGATATA
>CM008340.1:41375891-41386079 GCA_002525835.2 Ipomoea batatas | reverse complement strand
GCGATTTTCCCTATTATTATTATATTATATATTGTATAACGATATTTATGTCATTTAAACATATATTTCATTTCTAATTTTTAACCCAACTAAACACTTAAATAATATTTCTAAAGTTTATGTCTGAGTGAACTAAACAATAAAATACATATTTTCAAAAAAAAAAAAATACAAATGCTATTCTATTTTTTTAATCTATTTCATGTCACATGAAATATTATTTCTAGTCTTTTAAAATTTATTTCATGAACTAAACATGTTGTGATTTGCTTTCCCCAGAAATGATACAACTTCATATTGTTATATCCAATTTACTGACAAAAGAACTGTTATCAACAAATTAACATTAGTAAATTATAGCATTGCAAGAAGTCAAGGAACTGGTTCAGAAAAAGAAAACTACCAACAAATTTGTTTATTTTTACAATTCGTAATTTTTTTTATTCTATTTGTTTGACAAGTTATTTTTATATTATAGCTTCATCATCATTTATATACTAATATAAGTTTTATAGCTTGGGGAAAACATATTGGTATTGGTAGTTAAAATTTGATAGTTGAAGGATCATAGATAATTAACTTGAATCAATGACAATATTTTGAAAGTTAAAAGATCACGGGTAGTCAATTTGAAATTTTAGAACTAAATCGATAAAATTGGTATACTTGAAGAACTTTATGATATTAACTAATTATTAGAAGATTTTCCAAAAAAAAAAAAAACTAATTATTAGAAGAATAAAGATAGCATTGCATAGAGAAACGTGCCGTCGAACAAAATGGCTCCCGCCGTCAACAACGTAACCTTATCCGTCGCTCTCTCCTATAAACAGTGACATTGACAATTTCATACATACATGCTAAAATCGTTACATCAATCGTTACATATTGTTTATTACTTCGTGTAACGGAGAGTAAACGGTGTTAGCTTCACCTCATTCTGCCTCGTCACGTGACTCACGTCAATATTTCATCTTCCTTCTCCTTTCATTTCGACATTTCGTTAACGTCTCGCAGCGTTTAACTAAGGCCGTACACGGAACAAAACGAAGGAAAGTTCAGTTTGCATCACCGGAGCTAAAATGCATCCTCAAGCACCGTCGTTCGCTGCCTCACCCGCCGATCGCCGGCTGGAGCTTCTCGCCCGCCATCTCCACCCGTTATTAACCGCCGCCAACGCTCACACTGGTAACCAGACCGTTTCGGCTTCACCGACTTCTGGATTTTCAGTTCCCGACTCTGTCTTCAATCACGTCGTTCGAGCTCCAGAAGATCCTATTCTCGGCGTACTTTTCTCTCTCTCCCTCATAATCGTGAAAATTATGATCATATGCTTCGTTTGTATTTCATTTTTAGGAAAAAAGTTGTTTAACCGGATGATCAGATTAAGTTTTTCGATGTTCTAGAGAAATAATTATGTGTTTTAGTTTCAGTGAGAAGCTGAAAATTTAATATATTTGACGGATCATATGTATTAATTATAATTCGGCGAGTGTTGGTGGTAAAATATTTGCTGTTTTATTTTGGATTGCGCAGGTCACTGTTGCATATAATAAAGATCCCAGCCCTGTGAAATTGAATCTAGGAGTCGGTGCTTATCGGACTGAGGTGAGTTGTTTTCATATTTGTTTGCATTATGATGACCGTGATTGCATTGGTGGATAATCTGTGCATTGATATAGTGTTATGCATATGATTATATGTCTAGTAGGAGGAACATTGTTGAGATTGCTGTAAAATGCAAATTGATGTTTTCTTCTTGTTGGGAATATTGGAACTAAATGCTATTTGATTGGGAGTGTTAGTACTTGCTGTTGTGTTGAAATGTATATTTACAGAATTTGAGCATTTAATTCTGATCATAATCTTGGGGATGAGTGTCTGCAGTGCTGATCTGTCTTTTGTTGTTGGTTCTTGATCATATGACAGGAAGGAAAACCTCTTGTCCTGAATGTAGTAAGGAAAGCAGAGCAGTTACTAGTTAATGACAGGTATTTATGCATGGTTCTATTTGTCATGTAATTTAGAAAGCACAGTTGTGAGTGATGAAGCATTTGAACTATGCAGATCTCGGGTTAAGGAGTACCTACCGATTACTGGTTTGGCAGACTTCAACAAATTGAGTGCTAAGCTGATACTTGGCGCTGATAGGTATGACTTAGAGCCTGACTGCTTGACGTGGGAGTTTGTTTCTTGTGACATTCAAAATAGCCTAAAGCATATGCTACTTTTGTTTTTATATGCCTAGACTAGAAGTCTCCGTAAATGGAACACTTTGCTTTTTATATATATATATTTTTTGGAATAACTTTGCTTTTTATATTGTGTTCTATGCTTCTCAATTTCATCTATCCTTGGAGTGCCCAAGAAACTTTTCTAGGAAGTATAGTTTTGCAGTTTTTCATTGCCTCAAAATGGATAATCTAGTTTGGATTTGTGCAATACATTACATATCAGTGGCATCTGGTCCTTGGCATTCTGTTTTAATGCCTGCGGTCACAGCTTAGCTTGTTGAAATTTTTATAAACAATTAATTTGGTCTGTTTTAAATTTGATTTTTAGTCGTAGACTCCCCGTATATAGGAATAGTGGATGAAGTTATGATAAATATCTACCTTACGAATTTTGGAGTTAATGGGACTTGGCGAGGCTTATCTTCCATCAGGCCATGTGTAATGGACTAATGGGTCTCTGCTCTGCTGGAATCCTTTAAAGTTGAAAATGGCTTCCATTTCACAGTATTCCCAGCCAGCCGTATTTGATGCTGTAGCTGGTTCTACTCTGAATCATGCTGTTGGAATCTTTCTATGCTATAGCTGCTTCTATTTTGTCTTAACTCTTAATGATAAAGTTGCACTATATTTATAAGGTCTGTAAGGAAGTATTTTTTTGTCTGATGTTGTCTTCAGCAGTACTTAATAAAGTGACATTATTTGTAGATCTGCCATTGTTTTTTTGGAATTTGTACATCTGACTAACTTGTGTGTTTCTGTAATCCTAAATGGAGTATAAACATTAATTTAATGATGTTTATGTATTAATTTTTTAATTTTCTTTTTAATCAGATCGAGATATTTCCTTCATTAGCTTATAAGTATACATTTCAGTTTATGTAATATGGTGAATGACTTGGATTTCTTGGCATATACAGTCCTGCAATTCAAGAGAACAGGGTGACAACTGTGCAGTGCTTGTCTGGTACAGGCTCATTAAGGGTTGGAGCGGAATTTTTGAATCGACATTATCATCAAGTAAATTTGTCTTTCGTATATCAATTTTGAATTGTGATTTGACCATCTTTGATATCCATTTGACCTTCATTTGCATTTCTTTACAGCACATTATCTACATTCCCCAGCCAACATGGGGAAACCACCCAAAGGTCTTTACATTGGCAGGTTTGTCAGTAAAGACTTACCAATACTATGATCCAACAACTCGTGGACTCAATATTCAAGGTACATTTTACTTTGATCTACAAATCTGGGAGTCATTAATTGTTCCTTTCATAGCTGCTTGTTCCTTGGAATTGTACTGTACATTTTTCTTTTCATGTGTTCAAGATCTTCAGATGGGCCTGTGTTTTCTATGAACTTTTATTTTTATTGACTAACAGGCTTGCTGGAAGACCTTGGATCTGCTCCTTCAGGGGCAATTGTTCTTCTGCATGCATGTGCTCATAACCCCACTGGAGTTGATCCAACTTCTAATCAATGGGAACAAATCAGGAAGTTGATGCGATCAAGATCATTGTTACCTTTCTTTGATAGTGCTTACCAGGTGGCATGAACCACCAAGCTTAAATTTTATAGTTCAGAGTATTGCATTTTAGTTAATTGTGCGAATTGTTGGCATTGCAGGGTTTTGCAAGTGGAAGCCTGGATGAAGATGCACAGTCTATTCGGATGTTTGTTGCTGATGGAGGTGAATGCCTTGTTGCTCAGAGTTATGCAAAGAATATGGGTCTCTATGGTGAAAGGGTTGGAGCTCTAAGCATTGTAAGCTCGATAAAGAATATATATGCTTTCTAGAAATTAATGTTGATGTACTGTTGCTTTACTTTTTATCCAATTGTTGTGTTAAGTGTTGTTCACTTGTTCGTTATGTAGTTATGATGTCATACTATTAAGTAAAATTACTTATCATCATTTACAGGTATGCAAGAATGCTGATGTGGCTAGCAGGGTTGAGAGTCAATTGAAACTAGTGATCAGGCCAATGTATTCAAATCCACCTTTGCATGGTGCATCAATTGTGGCCACAATCCTCAAGGACAGGTATTTAATTTTCCAAATAAACAGATTGCCGTTGGTATTTGGTAATCAGGACAACTATACGCCTAGAGATCCAATGAGTTGGGAATTTGAACCTCATTATATTTAGACACTAAGGTCTCTGTTCTTTCTGAAAACTGTTGATACTGTGATTGCAGAAACATGTTTCAAGAATGGACGGTTGAACTCAAAGCAATGGCTGATCGCATCATCACCATGCGCCATCAGTTGTTTGATGCTTTACGTGCCAGAGGTAAATAATGCTTCGTAATACGACTTCTTTGTAAGGCTTTACCATTTACCATATAAGTTCTGTATAGTCTTCTTTTTATTCCATAATTCCGGAGAATTTGTTAATTTAGCATAATCAACACCATGTATATAGATATACTATTATCTGGAACTAATCCTGAAATAATATAGATGTACCATGCCATTAGATATACCACGCCATTAGATATACCACTAAGGTACACAAAGGAATGTGATTTGATGAAATAATATGTATTTCAGAGAGGCAGTAGCCCCAACTTAAGTGTACTACATACATTGCAATCACCTTTAAGTGTTACAAATAAGAAGGCATTAATTTAGGTTAATTATCTTGTTAACCGTATAATCCAGAGGATTGAATAATTTGTTCTACAGAGGGGCAGTAGCCCCAACTTAAGTTGACTACATACATTGTGAATACATATAAGATGTTATAAATAAGAAAGCATGGATTTAGGTTAATTATATTGTTTTACAAAATCATGGAAGTGGGAATTAAATGCTTGCATCCACAGTTCTGTCTCTGAAATCGGCCGACTACTTTGATCTAGATGATTGAATTGTTATTTATTTATGTAATATACTATGTTGACAGGTACACCTGGTGACTGGAGTCACATTCTCAAACAGATAGGAATGTTTACTTTCACTGGACTTAATACGAAACAAGTTGCCTTCATGACCAAAGAGTACCATATCTACATGACATCAGATGGGTAATTACAATATATCCTCAGTTATCATATCCATGAAATGCTCCCTTTTTTGTAATGATTGTGGCCGCTCTTTCAAAACAATCCTCAACGGAAAAAGGGGAACACGTTTAAGTTCATTCATTCTTCATTTTGTAATCTGCTACACTCTAAGAATCCTTCTAAATCTTGTCTTACAAACACATCCGAAAGGAAATTCTATATCATGTAATCTTTTTGCATTGATTATTGATAAGAATTAGCACTTCTAACAATGCGAAGCATTCTAACAAAATCCAAATATTTGGTGTTTTAATTGTGCAGACGAATTAGCATGGCGGGACTGAGTTCCAGGACAGTCCCACACCTAGCAGATGCAATTCATGCTGCTGTCACTCGCGGTGTTTGAGTTGCATAATGCCAAGCTATTTTCTTTAGCCAGCAGTTCTAAAGTTTTTCATCGTGTAAGCCTCTTTAAATTTAAATGCATTGGAACATTCGTCTCTTCATATAATAATGTAGGTTATATAATAAGGGCATGAGAACTCAAATATTGTAGTGCAATTCAAATGATGCAAGAAATGTCATAAAATGAAATAAACTTTATCCAATTAATGTATAAATTGTCATATTGGTGATTTGGTGTTTCTTCTATTTGTAATAAATTGTCATTCAATGTAATTATCTCTTGTAGCAATATTCATCTATACTACCACAGATAAGAGGGGTGTGGAATTAATTTTAACACTATCACTTCAAGAAATATATTTTGATCCAAAAGATAGGGTTTTGCATATTTGATGCGTAGTATCGCTTCATACATGCATAATTAGTATTATTCCGTAAACAATGAATGGTACAGCTAGTAAGCCAAAGACTTGTTATTACATAGACATTATTAGGGTTTATAGAAATGGATATTAATTTCTCAAAATTTGATAACAACCTTGACACAATCTGGTTGTTTTAACAACTCAAATGCGCTGGGTGTTTCCTCTAGCGAAATTTCATGAGTTAACAATTCCTCTAATTGGACTTCCTGAAAAAAGAATAGTTATACAATTAAGCCTCGTCCTTAAATAAGAAATTAAAATTTTATTTGTAAAAGAAAAAAATAAAAATTAAAGAATTTAAGCGATTGTACCTTTCTTATGCACTTATCAACAATGGATGGAAAGTCTGATTTAACTCGAACTCCACCAAAAATTGATCCCTTGAATGTTCGACCACATAACAAAACTGAGGCAATGCTAATGTCCCAAGATTTCTCACCTCCTGCCCCGGCCCCAATTGCCACCACTGTCCCAGATCCCTAGACATATAATTAGTGATGATAAATGTCACAAATTAACCGATTAAAATATATACCATCTATTTTACAGTTACACAATTTATGTAAGTATAATTAATGTTTCAATTTTTTGTCCGATTCCATTTTTTGGTATGAGCTTATCCATTTAAGAAATCAGTGCTGGTATTCATGTGACTTACCACCTTTGTTGCATCAATAGCTTCATTAAGCAAAGAAGCAACGCCAGTACACTCGAAACCATAGTCTGCACCCAGTCCTTCTGTGATATCTTTAACTAATTCAGAAACAGTTTTTTCAGATTCTTTTGGATTTATAAAATCAGTCATTCCAAATGCCTTTCCCTTCTCACGCTTAAAGTCATTTATATCAATCCCAATTATTTTGGCTGCCCCTTGATCTCTAGCCCCTGCAACCACCTGCAATTTTGACCAACATGTAGTGCAAGCTAGCAATATAAATCATCCACAACAAAACATATCAAACATCCTATCCTAGTAAGCCATGTCTCTCAGCAAATATTATCCATAATAATTAACTAAAGCTATTTTTTCTCTACACCACTCTTCATTTTAGCCCACAAAAAGCGAAATTCCCTCATCCTATGACTTTCATACTCTGACAATAGTGAATGAGTAAATCATGGTCATCAGGTGGAGGACCAATGCCTAGTACCCATAGAAAGACTACCACATTGGATGAAACTCATACACTAGCTGTGTGACGGCTGGTGCTCAATTCATTGGCCCTCTTTGACAAAATAATTAGTTTATCAGTCAATTTTGACTTATTTGACCACTATTATATTACCGACCTGTTTGACTTGGTTAAACATTCAATATAAGTGTTTGATTATTTAATTTTTTTTTGTAACAACTTATTGCTCCAAAATGCTAAAATTCAAAAAGCTGTCCACCGATAGATTTTTTGAGAAATTAATTTTGTATGTAATCAACTATCAACTAACATCTAATTTACCAAGCATCGTTCTACAATCAACTAATGCTATGAACTACTCAATCCCACTATCCCAGCTAAATTTACCAAACACCTCCTTTACCCGTTCACAATTTACCACGCAGGAACTAATATTTGTACACCATGTTCAATACTTACTCCAAGTCCAACAGTACCAAGGCCAAACACGGCAACAGTGGAGCCCTTTTCAATGCCAGCAATCCTTGAGGGAGCCCCGAAACCTGAAGTGAATCCACACGAAAGCAAGCTAGCATGGGGGAGAGGGATGCGAGGGTCGATTTTAACAACGTAATTAGCGTCACAAACAGCGTATTCTGACCAAGTGGCACAACTGAAGGTATGGTATAGTGTTTGGCCTCTAATGGATATTCTTGACGTGCCATCTGCCATTAAACAACTCAATGGCAAAGGGTATTTGAAGCATAAATTCGACTTTCCTGATTTGCAATTCAAACATTCTTTGCATTCTGCTACGTAAACGGTGACCACTAAATCTCCTTCTTTTAGGTCTCTAACATTGTCGCCCACACTTTCTATCGTCCTACATTGGCATATTCAAAAAGAAAAATAAAAAAGAAAAAAATGTCAGAGAAATCGTTTGTCAAGTTGAAACTATCGAAAATCATAGTTGCAGTAGGCGCTAGTCGGGCAGTAGAGTAGTGCCTAGCGCCTAGGCCCCCTAGGCAGCTAAGTGCTAACTAAAGAAAAAAATAGTGCACGTGTGGATATATATATATATATATATATATATATAGGGTTGACTTCATATGAGGCAAGCTATTTAGGTGAAAAATGCTAACAACGTGAGTGCACATAGTCTACTTCACGAATGCACACACCCTAAACTGTGTGCACTCATGTAGGCTAAGTGCACACATTTCGGACTGTGTGCATCCGCGTAGTAAACTGTGTGTACTCACGTACTAGTTCGCATTTCTCACCTAAATAGCTATATATATATATATATATATATATATATATATATATATATATATCACCACTACACACTAAAAAAATCTTCTCTGGCTTTTTGGCTGCTATTCTAACCAAGGTTAACTTACCCGACTCCTTCGTGTCCAAGGACTCGCGGAAATAGTGGCTAAAAACACAATAAAAATAAGATCGAGTCAGTTTCGTTAATTAAATCTGACACATAAAATGAAAAGGGAATACACTAATACAACTAAACCAACCAATTGCTGTTCTAATTCTAGCTAATTATATTCCACAAATCAAGAGTTTAACTTTATAAAGATATATATATATATGATGGAATAAAGATAGATGAATGGATGGATACTAACAATAGGAAAACCATTGTGAGAGAGGATATCTGTGTGGCACAAACTGGAAAACAACATCTTGATTCTAACTTCTGAACATTTTGGTGGGTCCACTTGTATCTCTTCAACCTTCAATGCCTCCCCCTTTTGCCATGCCACAACACCTAAAATCATCGATCGAAATCGCGACCACAATTATTAACTACATGTTACTAAAAATGAAAATGAAAATAAAGAATAATAATAATAATTTAGCAGTACTTAAGACGAGAGTATTGATTCTTTACTGAAATTAAACTATGAATCTACGTTTTTGTGGATAATAATCTAGCGGTTGTAGAGTAATGTAGATTACCTTTACATGTGATGGTACCAGGGCTTCTTGGATCCATTCTTTCTCTGACTTCAATTATTGACTATGGATTATGAAGAATGCCTTATCTTATATATATCTAGATAGCTCCTACTTGCTTCTATATATATACACTTCAAATTTTTACCTTCTATGAAAAAATTGATTTACATGGTTAATATCATGGGTAAATTTCAGTCTTAGTCATAAACTATTGTTGTATTGTTATATTTAATCTTATTATTTTTAATTTTGCGTTATTACATCTTTAATTTTTATTTGTTTGTCACATTTAGTCATTCATTTAAATTTCATCGTTAATAGATGATTAATATAAAATTTTATTACTTTTTTTGAGAGCATAAAATTTTATTATTTAATTATAAGATTTTACGAGAGATGGAGAGAAATTACATGTTGGGGGAATATGTTTTAATGATGAAACTACATGTTAACCATTTTTATAAAACGGTTTAACAAATTTAAATGGCCAATGATCTTGTGGTCTAATGGCACGAAATAGCTTTCCCATATAGGAGGTCATGGGTTCGAGCTAGTGGAGGCGGCATTGACTCTTTGTGCTTTAGTAGGTTGAGAATCTAATTATGAATATATATTATACTGTAACAGAGTTAGTAGTATTAAAAAAATTGTAGCAAGTAAATAAATAGTCGATAAAAAAAATAATAATAAACAAGCACCAACCTTATCTTCGTGAATCACAATTGTACTTGAAGTCTCCTAGCTCTATGAGAAAAATAAAACACCACACATAAAATTACTTCCAATATGATATTTATGTTGGGTGGCATTCATGGCCCATATAATCTGAATTTTTTTTTCTACCTTAGATTGATGGCATACATGAAGCCACGCAATTAGCTTACTTATCATGGCTATTTGGAAAGGACATTTTGATAACTTTTGTCTACCTTAGATTGATGGTACACATTAAGCCACGCAAATATCTTATTATATTAGCTACTTGGAAAGCACACTATTAGGTGTCCCAAACAAAGTTATTCAT
>CM008340.1:41337578-41359786 GCA_002525835.2 Ipomoea batatas | reverse complement strand
GATAAGCCTGTTTAGATTGCTCATAACTAACTAGCTCAAACCAAAAAGATTAATAGGCAATTTTCATGGAGAGTTGAATTTAAAATCTTGCAGCTACTAAATCAATTATTCGATCAACTTGGTGGAAGTTGCTTCTGATTATACTATTATATATTTATTCTTCTCCCAATTATATATTTGTTCAATTATGCAATACGTGGTGTTATTTCACTAACACTTACCGGCCTTTAAATAAATGAAATTAAATGTGACTTGTGAATAACACGTACTTTTAATATCATGACATTTTTTGAGTGAAGAAAGAAAATATTACTGGTCACTGGAAATATAATAATATGTTTGTTAGCAACCTTAGATTTATGGTACCCATGAACCCAAGCAATTAGATTATTTATTATGGTAGTTGTTTGCAGCCTTAGATTTATATTTTTTGCAGCCTTAGATTTATGGGACCCATAAACCCAAGCAATTAGCTTATTTACTTCTCCCAAACTTTAGAATATTTATGGTACCCATGAACCAACGCAATTGGCTTATTTATTTGCTCCAAAACGGCAAAACCAACGCAATTAGCTTATTTATTATGGTAGTTGTTTGCAGCCTTAGATTTATGATACCCATGAACCCAAGCAATTAGCTTATTTAAATGTGTAAGTTCGTGAGTCCTGAATGCAGGTGAATTTTTATCTGGTGTGTTTAATCGAATGTTAATTAAATTAATTATCTATGTTTATCTCAGTATTAGAAACAAATTAGATAATTAAAATAGTTCATGAAAAGTAAATGAACCAGAATATGTTTACGCAGTTCGGAGAATTCTTCCTACGTCTGCGAGGCCACAGAAAAGTGAAACTCAACTCTACTAAATGATCACAGATGATACACAGTTCAAGATTTTCATGCAACCTATGGCCTAATCTTTCATACACCAACAACCATCATCATCTCTTGAGTTGGTAGTTATGTTGGAATCACGGTTTCCAACTTGTTCACCTTTCCTGAACCACTGAATAAGTCCACTTCTGCTTCTTGAAGGATACCCGATTAAATTATCACAAGTCTATTATATTCTAAATAGCTATCTAACATAAAATAAATCTGTCTAATTTTTACAGACTTTGCATATTAAAACAGCACGTCAAATTTTAAACAAATATCAATCACTTCTTTAAATTAAACATTATCATTAATCTGAGACGTTAGATTTTAATTAATTATATTAAACAATGAAGACCAGTAAAAACTAAATAAAACTTAGGACATATATATTGCAAACTAATTTATCCTATACATATTAATTTTGCCCTTACAAAACGGCACCTATAGTAAAAACTACTATACGAACAAAAATTCACTGTTATTGATACTATTTGTGTGTACTTATATTCATCATACAATGTGGAAATTTCTTGTAGCTGTTTGTTTAATACTCATGGACTCCATTTAGTTAGTTGTTTGATCCATTAAAAGACTAATCACCCGCTTGATTTATTGTATTTGAAATTCATTTTTTTACAAACTATATATTATTGAGACGATAATGCTTTCTTATATTTTTATTAAGTAAAAGTATTTGAGATTTCGTACTAATTATTACTCAAAATTTCTTTTCCGTCAATCAAACAATGAAAAAAAAATTGTTGTTATTCATTTTGATCAAATTTAAAATTCAATTACTCACAAATTTTTTTCACGAATAGAATACTCCATTTGATATACAATATTGGCACTAAATTTTGGCGTCATGGTTCTTCAGAGATCATATATATATGACCATATATATATAGAGATAATTTCACTAGAGGTCCCTTATTTTTTATGATAATTTTAAATTTAGTCTCAGACTATCACTTTTGTCATTTAACATCCCAGACTATTATTTGTTGGACACTTTTAGTCCTTCTCATGACTTTTCATTTTTTTAGTAAGGACATTTTTGTCTATTCATTTTTTTTTTGTTATTTTTTTATTTAATTAGTTTAGGACTTTACTAAAAATCGATTGAAAAATATGGTTACTAAAGAGGTTACCTAAAGTCCTAAATCAATTAAATCGGTTAAAACCGAAACAAATAACAAAAGACAAATATGGAAAGACAAAAATGCCCTTACTAAAAATAGAAAATGTGATGAGAAGGATTAAAAGTGTCTAACAAATAAATGAAATAATAACCTGGGATGTTAAATGGCAAAAACGATATTCTGAGACTAAATTTGGAATTGAAGTTAATACCCATTTTGGTCCCTCGACTATATATTGGGTAATGCGTAATTTAGTCCCTCGACAAAAAAGTACTCAATTTAGTGCTCTAACTTGTAAACTTATACCTAATTTGGTCATCTGTTACAATTGTCATCCATCCGCCATTATAAAGAGGGGCAAAAATATCATTTTCAATAGTTGAGGGACAGAAATGGGTACTAATTATTATTGCGACATTGTCTCATAGTTTAGCTTTGTATATCTAGACTAGGGGTGTGTAATCGGTTAACCGAATTGTTTTAATCAAAGTTTGTAAAACTTTCACCGACTCTATCTCGGTGTTCATAGTTACTTTCTCAACCTACTGAAACACAAAGAGTCAACAGTTGCCTCTACTGAAGCTCGAACCCACTCCCATCATCCATGTGAGAGTGTAAATTGGGACACCGGGTGCCACTAGACCACAAGATCTTTGACAATTTTGAACCCAATTAATTGTTAATCAAAATTTTAAAAAACCTTTAACCATTAACCGAACCGAAAAAGTTCAGTTAAAAACAGTTAACCGACAATTTCAAACACAATTAACCGTTAATCGAAATTTTAAAAGACATTTAATCATTAACCAAACCGATAAAGTTCAATTAAAAAATGGTTAACCGAACTTTGTCAGTTCGATCAGTTAATAAAAAAATACCGAAGCTTACACACCCATAATCAGGACAAGCTTGTGGATCTTACGTACTTTCACATTAAACAAATTATATATGTTTATTTAACAAAAGCAAAAGAAGTTGAGATTTCATTAGTTTTTTTAGTCAATTAGCGCACACCACAATTAAGGACAGGCAGACAGACTTTAGTCGTTTACATTTTAGTTTTTAAAATAATATGTAGGAAGTAATATGGTGGCGGAAGACATTGTCCCAATATCAAATATAATAATAATAATGATGATGATGATGATGACGTTTTTGCCCCTCTTTATAATGGCGGATGGATGGCAATTGTAAAGGAGGACCGAATTCGGTATAATTTTACAAGTTAGAGGACTAAATTGCGTACTTTTTTTTTGTTGAGGGGCTAAATTACGCATTCCCTAATAGTTGAGGACCAAAATGAGAGTTAACTCTAAATAAACTAGTTAAGTCAATTTTGTTAATCAAACCCGTGTGTGTGTGTGTGTCTATATATATATATATATATATATATATATATATATATAGTGATATTCCTTTTAGAACCATCTAGTATTTTCACCCGTGCGATACACGTAATAATGAATTTGTTATAATTGCATTGAGGAAGGAAGGAAAATTGATTACTGCATTTTATACAAAAGAAAATAGACACGTAGGTTATTAGAAAAATAAATTTGCTCACCATTAAATTTTGAATGAACTGGATTAAATACTGAAGAACCAACAATTATTTACAATACCGACTCATTTTCTAAAAAAAAAACATAAAAGGATTAGTATTTAGACGATTCTCATTGAATGATTCGTACTTTAAATACACAACTATGAATGCATCTTCTATTTGTAATATTAAATCTTATATATTAATTGCATATATATATTATTTGGTTTGATAACCACTGCAATATTTTTTAGAAATAATAAAATCAATTAAGTATATAACAATTAACACATTAATTGGAGTAAATCAAAATTTAAACAACAAATAAATCAAAGTTTATATATTATAAAATGTAAAGATTATTACAAATAATTTAAATTTGAGTTATAAAGTTATTTATACCCGATGAAGAAAAATTACAAATTGCATTTTATTTAAATAAAATAGTTAGCTACGTTGTTGATGGTGCACCAACAGATGGTTCTGACAACGGCTGAGCATTATCGAACAACCTATTTGGTTGGAGCAACGATTCTTGTGTATAATTCTGATTACACGATAACTCGTTTTCTTAAAATATAAAATATATGAGCTAAATCAATTGTCAATTAAACTTTATTAATTGTTTTACCAATTTTTTGAAAACAACCAAATAATTGTATTAAATCAAACCAGCAATAATGTCAGGGGGGGACATTATCGCAAAACAAAAAACCAGCCTGAGAAAAGGCCAAAGTAGCAAGAGAGTGTGCCCCTAGATTAGCAGACCTAGGAACTAAATGTAATGAACAATGCATAAAAGAAGACATAATAGCCTTTGAGGCTTGAATGGAAAAAGCGATGTATGAGTAAATATTGGAGTGCGAAGATGATAGCAGCGCCTGAAGATTTGCGCAGTCAGTGTAAAGCTTCACTCGTTCAACACCCCGCGCTCGCAACCACGAGAGGACCTCCTTGCATGCCATGGATTCTGCCATCAAAGGTGAGAGACAACCATTGGTTCGGCCACTGAAAGAAGCTGCATACGCACCGTCCGGCATGTAGAGAACCGCACCAGCAGAGGACATCCGTGTAGTATGCAGATAACCCGCGTCGAAATAGCAGCACCAGTCGCCATTCTGTGGCTGAGCAGCACCGGCCAGATGCAGTGTGTTCGAATGAGTGTGGACTGGTGGCGTCGGCTGATGTGCTGGGTGAACAGGATGCACCTGCTTCCATGCTTGTAGCGCCGCCTCCGCCCTCCGCGAAACAGCAGCTGGACGCGGCAAGCAACCCTTCCATACTGCAGAGTTCCGTGCTATCCATATGTGATAAACGACCGCTACTGCAACAAGAATATCCTCCAGTGTAAGCATAGTCATAAGTTTAGAGAACCACATCGCAAAATCATTTTCCTGCAAAGATGGTATGGTAATAGCAGCCTCATGCCAAACCAATTTAGAGAAGTCACACATGACAAGTGAGTGCATAACATTCTCATTGGTCAATCCACACATTGGGCATGTTGGTTGCACATCTACTCTCTTTAAAATCAAGTTGGTAGTAGTGGGTAAGACATTGTTTAGGGCTCTCCATAAAAATGTTTTCCATTTGGGAGGAGATTTAATTTTCCAGACATCCAACCACTTATCAAAAGCGCCTAAACGGTCGCTAAAATCATCGCACATGCGCCTATACCCATCTTTTACAGTATAACAACCCCTTGGGTCACCATGCCAATACCAAGAATCCTCATACTCGGGGTTTATAGGGATGCTCAAAATACGTTCCACATCTTGGGGCTGAAAGATGTCATGTAAAATAGATTGATCCCAAGTAGTAGTAGTAGCTGGGTCAACCAATCCAGAAACCAAAGAACCATTTAACCATGGAGGCATGTGAGTCTGGACCATTGGGCTTGGATCATCAGGGAGCCAAGGATGACCCCAAATCAATGTCGTATCTCCATTCCCAATTCTCCGTCTTATCCCAGAACATACAAATTAATTCATGAGCAGCCATAATGCTGCGCCAACAAAAGCTTGGGCAACCCCCTATGGTTGCATCAACAAAAGTAGACTTAGGATAATATCTGGCCTTATAGATCCTAGCAACCAAAGATTGGGGGTTAATTAGGAAACGCCAGGCTTGTTTACCCAACATTGCCAAATTAAAAGCCCTCAGATCCTTGAAACCAAGACCCCCATACTTCTTAGGAACACATAAACGGTCCCATGCCATCCAATGAATACTCCTATCTTCCCCAGAGCCCCACCAATACCGGTTCATAGCCCTTTCAATCGACTGACAAACTGACTGCGGCAACAGAAAGACACTCATTGAAAAGGTTGGCATAGATTGTGCCACACTTTTCAATAACACTTCCTTCCCAGCCCGAGAAATAAGACGCTTATTCCATGAATTAAATCTCTGCTTAATTTTATCCTCAATATATGAGAACACATCCCTCTTATTCCTCCCAATAAACGATGGTAGACCCAAGTACTTGCCAAAATTAGGAGCCTGAGAGACCCCTAAAACAGCCACCACCTCCTCCCTATCAGCCATGGATGTGTTCCTACTGAAACATACACTTGATTTACCAAAATTAACAGCCTGTCCAGACATAGCCTCATAGTCATTTAGACACTGTTTAATAGCTCCAGCCTCATGAATATTAGCCTTGAAAAACAAGAGGCTGTCATCCGCAAAAAACAGATGAGACACAGATGGTGCTCCCCTAGCCACCCTACAGCCATGGAAATCACCTCGACGCTCAGCCTGCTGCAGTAACAGAGACAACCCTTCTGCACATATAATGAATAAATAGGGGGATAAAGGGTCTCCCTGTCTGATGCCCCGGGATGGTATAATCTGACCCGCATGCTCTCCATTAACTAGAAAGCTATAAGAAACTGTAGTCACACAAAGCATAATCAGATTCACCCAGGCCTCCGCAAAGCCTAAAGCTAGTAGCATCCCTCGCAGAAACGGCCACTCCATTCGGTCATAAGCCTTAGCCATATCCAATTTAAGAGCAGCCCACCCAACTACTCCACTCTGCTTCCAATTAATTAATAATATTAGTTTGTACAGGAAAGTGGAAGGTGAGTATTTTAATTTTATTAATAGTATTGATACGTAAATATAGAACAATATTACCAATTAATAGATATTAGTTAATTTCCATTTTTACAATTTTTTACCAAATAAGCTTTATTAATTATTGGATCAATAAAATATTTAATTAATTGACTACAAAAGTTTGGACGGGAAAAATGAAATAGGAGGATTTTACTTTTATATATTGGCTATGTTTGGCAAACCTAGCTGAAAAGGTAGTTGAAAGCTGAAAAGTAGCTGAAAACTGAAAAGCTATAAGCTCGAAGTTGAAATCTGAAGACCTGTTAAGTTAGCTGTTATGCTTAAAAGTGTTTGGTAAAATTAGCTTTTTGATAAGCTGATAAATGTAAAAAGACTAAAAAGGACATCTTCATACAATTTAAATAGTTTTAGATTTAAGTAGGGTTGTTTATATATTAAAATATAAAATAGTGAAATCAATATATTTTAATAAAATATAAAGTAAGAACATACATTTGAAAACATATAAAGTAAAACAAAATGTTTATGATTTATAAGATTAGTTCATACAAAAATCAATATTCAAACACAAATGTCAAATTGAAATTACAACCAAACATATTGAAGAGAAAAAGTCAAAAAGGTTTAGCGAAAAAGGTTTTAATTGGGAAGGGTAATGATGTTCATTTCTTTAAAATAACTTTTTCTTGAAAAAAAAAAAGTTAGGAATCTACTAGCTTATTTTTGAAACACTACTCCAAGTAACGTTTCAAAATAAGCTCTTATTTTAAGCTACTACCTTATTTTGAGAACATTACCAAACAAAGCTTATAACTTATTAGTAGCTTAAAATAAGATATAAACTCCTTAATAAGCTCTGCCAAACAGAGCCATAGTATAAATTATTTTTTCTTATAAAATTGTGCAGAATTTGTTTTCATTATTCTCGCAATTATAATGGTTTAATTATTCTCAAAATTTAGCTAATAAAATTTTGTTACCAATTAAACTTTATAAATATTTTTACCAATTAATTAATAATATTAGATGCCAAAATCCTTGTGGTTTAGTGGCACTTAATTTACACTCCAAATGGAAGGGAGTGGGTTTGAGTCTCAGTGGATCCACTTGCATCTCTTCCACCTTCAATGCCTCTCCCTTTTGCCATGCCACAACCCCAATAATGAAAATAACACTATACGTAATATGAGAGTATTCATCCTTTACTCAAATTAAAATATATGCAGTGTCATCCAGCACCATGAACCGTAAGTCGTTCTTCATGTCGTACCCTACTCTTTCATAAGTGATTATTCGATCCCCAAATCATTAAAATTTTTTCGCTTAGAACTTTTTGCAAGTTACCTACAAGTTACCGGTAATCTATGCTGACATGGACTTTTTTTTTTCTTCTAACACCTCCAGCCAGCCAACCGGGCACGTAAACAATCTTTTTCCTTCTTTTCCTGCATGTACCTAACGTAAAGCCCATACTTACGCTTCGTCCAGTTCCATCTAGCACTGCATACTTTTATAATTACTAATACCTATATATTTTTTTTTACTTACACAAGAAAAAATAATAATATTTGAACAACGTTTGCTACGTACATTGCTAGTTCTCATGACACAGCTGGCTGCAAGCTCAAGTCATGGGGAGGGTTATATATAGAGTTTTCCATTGTTCTAGCTCAACCATCAACAAAGGGAAAAATCAGTTCAACCAGGCTGTAGCTTCTGAGAAGAGCTCTGCAATTCTAGACTCATTGTTACATCAAGATGAGCCAAGTAGTATTATATCACATGCTCTTCTCTCACCAGATTACCATGCTCAAATGTCTAATGAACCAGAGAAAGTAATGCTGGATTTTTCAGGTTCTGAATCATCCAGTTCCTAGGATCCATCATTTTACACTAATGTTCTGCACGCCTGCAATTAATTTCACCCAGGTTCAATCTTCTGTTGTTTGCAACCTCCCAATAGTACTTAAAAATTCCCCCACTGTAGACTCTACACGCTCACTAAGAGCTTCCCCTATAGTCTTACCCAAGATGGCGAGGCGACGTGCGTGGGGCGATATAACAACGTTGTTGTGGGAGATGAAATCTCGAATGAGTACGAGGGTACGAATAAACTAAGGAGGAAGACGACGGTCTTTGATTCTGGGTGTTCAACTTAAAAATTTGGGATTGACTTAAAAAAAAGGTCCACATCAGCTAATAACATGTGCCATGTCGTCATAGTAACCTATATCTTTATCTTGATCACATAAAGATTACGCAAGGATTTATGTCTAGTGATCTTATAATTTTTAATTTGGTTATTGGGGAGTAGCCACAACATCCTTAATCAGTTAAAACTATATATTAAGCGGTTTATCTTGATCACGTAAAGTCTTAGACACATAAGTTGTGATTAATTGTATGTAATATGATGGAATTTAGCCCACAGGCAATTTCGTTATATTTGTATAAATTAATCAGTATGGAATACTGGACTACGGTCATAATTTAGCCACAGGCAATTATGTATTGGAATGTAGTTTAGTAGTTTTATTGAAACCTACAAAAACTTCTAGGTGAAAATTTTTTAATGGTTTAGAAATCTAATGATTACTTATGAAAGAACAGGGGTGCGACATGAAGAATGACTTATGGTTCATGGTGCGGAATGGCACTTACCCTAAAATATATAATAAATTGTTTTTTTTTGTTTTTGTTTTAGATGATGATCTAGGCTGTAGTGTAGTGTACCTTTACATGTGATGGTCCTTGGGCTTCTTGGATCCATTCTCTATGATTTCAATTATTGATGGACTATGAAGAATGCCTTATATCCAGATAGCTTCTACTTGCTTCTATATATATACACACTTCAGTTTTTTACCTTCTTGGAGAAAATTATAGTAAAATTGTTTAGGATATAATATATAAACATAAATGTGCGATTCAACTATCAACCTAACTTTTTAGTTGAGATGAAGCACATACTTCAATTTGATATCAGATCAAAAAGTAATCAGTTAAATTGTTCATAACTGACCGGCTCAAACTAAGAAAACTAATAGACAATTTTAATGGAGTGTCGAATTTTAATCTTGTAGCTACTAATAGTGTGACTGCACCATTAGGTATGCAAAAACGCACAAAATTAAATATGTTAGAAAATGCACAACAACGACATATTAAAAATTATTTTAAAAAAAAAATCGTATCTATGTAAGCAACATTTGGATTTCACATGTTAGTCTAATCAATGACATATCACTTCAATCCAATGGGGTAGCTCAAGTGGCAAATGAGCTCTCTTTGTGGAGAAGAATTCCGGGAGAACCCGAGTTCCTCCCGGAGCGAACGTGGGTGGATCTGGATCGTTAAACGGACAGAGAAAGGCCCGTGAATCTACCCAAAAAAAAATGACATATCACTTCTAACATGCTAAATAAATCATATTAGTATCTTTTTTTTTTGTTATAAAATCATATTAGTATCTAATTACATTATTTTATCAATTTAAATAGAATTTAATTGCAATATTTTACCTATTTAAAAGACGAACATTTCTCAATTAGGGATCTTAATTGTGAAATTCCTTAGATTTAAGGGACTAATATGGTCAAAAAAAAAAAGAAAAAAAAAGGGACTAATATGACACTTTAAAAAAATCTTATAATAATTTCTTATAATATAAATTCCAGTTTAATCTTGCATATATATTTGATTTTGTGTGGGAAATATATATAATTGGAATTTAATTGGTGAATATACATACTTGTCCAAATTGCATGCATGTTCACCACCTATACAAGTCACACTCCACCCCACTAAATCAACCACAATAAATCGACACGTTTTAGACGATTACCTGCACAACCCAAACAAAACCATGTATATCAGTATATATCAATGTTGCCAACCTGTAAGAAAGTCACTAAGGCATGTTTGGTAAATAATCAGCCTATCAACCAATTTTGGCTTATTTAATCACTATTAGTTGTTTGGTTAATAAGCTTTTTGTAACTCCAAAATACTAAAATTCAAAAGGCTACTCAAAGCAGTCTTTTCAATTAGCTTTTTGAGAAAAGAAATTATACCAAACAGCCATCAGCAAACAGCCAATTTATCAAACAACTTTCTACAATCAGCCAATATTATCAACAAATCATACCTTCTAACCCAAACAGCCAACCCAATCAGCCAACAGCCATTTACCAAACAGAGCCTAAATCAATCACAATAAATGGAGACTTTGTTGATTACCTGAACAAACCAAACAAAACCATGTATATATCAATGTTGCCAACAGTAAGAAAGAAAGAAAAAAAAAAAAGTCATTAAATTACTGACGAACCCGGCCTAATTTGCCAAACATGATTGTAAGTTACTTATTTTTAATGAAATAATTTTTAATCAATTACTACAATTTTTTTATTAAAAAAATTCAAGTTTGTATACGTCAAAAAAAAAAAAAAAGTATTGGTTTCTTCAATCATTATAGAATTATTACAAAGCCACAAAGCTACGGCTAGATATAATTGTTTAAAAGACATTCTATATTTTCACCACAACAAAAAAGAGCTATTGATGAAGCATTTTAAATGAGATAGATCAACTTTGAAAAGATAGTTGTTCAAACAAGGAAGGATGAAAAAGAGTTGTTAGACACATTGTAACTTGTCACACCTATAAGTCTATAATCAAGACAAATTGGTGATAAGTAGAAGATATTCAAAAGTGTGCTTACGCACTGATAGGGAAATAGTATTACTCTATGGTTCTCAAGTTGCTCAATAAAAAGATTTGGCAACGGTGGTTTTAGAAATTGTGGCAGCTTTTGGACGACTATCATTAAGTGTTGTGACATTCTGTGCCTATAGAACATAAAAGATCTACCTAAATCAGATTTGAAAATAATTAAATTTATAACATGTGTATGTGTCTTGTGTTGTGAAATTTTGTACCTTAAGAGCATCAATTGTGTACTTATAATAGATTAGTAGTTGTGTAACATACAATATATTGTGTGTCTTATGTTATGAATTTATGTTTTATGTTGTGAAATTATGTCTATAGAACATAAATTATCTACCTAAATCAGATTTGAAACTAAGTAAATATATAACATATGTATGTGTATTGGGGACATGGGGTGTGAGTTTTTGTGTCTTATATTATGAAATTTTGTAACTTAAAAGTGAATTTTATACTGAAATAAATTTGTAATTATGTTCAAACATGAAAAAGTGGAAAACTGTAAAATATCAAGAACTCAAATTGTACATCGTCCTGACCACCATTTTAGTTGACATCTATCATGCCCACACTATCCTTCCAAAGGATCCTTTTGAAACCTGTCGAATTGAAAAAAAAAAAAAAAATCCTTCATTAAATATCAAGTGATTCCAATCTAATTGCTTTATTTTTTTTAAGTGACTTAAAAATTCAGATATCCTTCAATAAGCATTGAGTTTTGGGTGTTCAACGTTTATACGCCCCTTATACGCATATCTAATGTTTATTATGTTCAAATTTGTTTGGCTTAACTTCATTAAATATTTAATACTTGACTTTGAGCTATTTTACGTTTGTGAGAGTGCTCAAGATGCTCACTATTTTCCATATAAATTAATGTAATTTTCAAATAAATGATTATTAAATTTAAAACTATTATAATTATATATACTTTCTTCAATTCCATTCACGTAAAACAAGTATTTAAATAACCAATTTATCGAAAGTAGACCAACATATATTTATTATAGGAAAATATGTTCCAGTCACTTTATATTTTAAGAATTTGATATTTTGGGGATAATTACAACTCAGTCAAGTTGTTAACTTGATAATTATAAGATTATAAGTTTAACTAATAGCCAAAGTAATCTATTACTCTTTTTGGTTTGAATCGGTTAACTATGAATAACCTAGATTGATTTACCTTTTTGTAATCATTTATCAACTATGGTCACAAAACATGATTTATTAAATACACACACTCAATAAGTCGTGACTCAAAAGAATTTGATATCTTTAATATGGGACTATTAAATTTTCTGAATATATATATTTTACAATGTAATTAAACAATTAAGTTGAACAATTGTTTGTTCAAACTTGACTCATTCATTAAATGAGTTAATAATCTGTTAAACTTGCTTAATTATTACTTAAAGTAGCACAAATAACAAGGCTTGAACTGTTCGACAGCTCTAAAACTAATTAGTATACCTTGAACGAACGAACGAACACACACACACACACACACACACACGCACATATATATATATATATATATATATATATATATATATATATATATATATACACATGTAAGAGATCAAATACGAAGGAGGTCTCCAGGTAATTAAACATCGATCATATTGAAGAAAACTTTTACATATGTTCAAAACTTAATGTGTGTAAGTTTATAGTTGTAGGTGTCTAAGTTTAAAGTTTAATGTGCTTAATTAAGGTTCTAGTTTAGGTGCGTAGTTTTATAGATACTAACTACTTTCTCAACCTACTGAAGCACAAAGAGTCAACAGTTTACCTCCATTAAGGCTCGAACCCACTCCCTTCTACATGGGAGTGCATGTCGGGTGTCACTAGACACAAGGTCTTGGCTAATAAGTTTAATTAATTTAAATTTATATAAACATTATCAAACTGATATTGTAATGTAATTGTTAAGATCATATAATAGTTAAGAGTTAATACCACAAATGGTCCTCTGACTATTGGGCTAGTACTCCTTTTAGTCCTCGACTTTCAATTCGACCACAAATGATCATCTGACGTCCATTTTTAACCACAAATAGTCCTATGTTAAAATTTCTGTTAAATAGGTATTAAATCTATGGTAATATTGTCCTTTAAAATTCCAACACCGCATGTGTACATCAAGACACTAGCTATTAATTAAGCAATTATTTGCTGGACTTCAAACAAGAATAACATCAGAAAACATAATCGATCCAAAACATATCTTCAATTGTACTATATAATATTTGATGTTATAATTTATATAATTATATATCGATCCAAATATTCTTAATATATTATAACAAATCCATTTCGTGCATCACACGGGTGAAAGTACTAGTAGAATATATAATAAGAGTATTACTATATGTGTTCTCAAAGTAAAAATATTAGCCCACATGAGTAGCTAAACTGGTCAAGGTAAAGTTTGGGAGCAAATGCTAGGGATCAAGTCTTACTCGTGACAGTGAGGGGGTTCCTTGCGCGTAGTAAGCACAGATGCTTTATCGAGGCGTGGGACCTTCAAATCAATAAAAATATTTTAATTAACAATTAATATTCAAAACGGTTCTCGACTATGGTTGTTTTTTCCTCAATTTCATCCTAAACAACTTTTGTGACCCAATTTCAAATATTAGATCTTTTCCATTCTTAGTACTATAACTCTCTATAGCTTATTTAAACTATGGTTGAAAAAATCACTAGGTGCTCCTCGGGCGCTAGAGGAGCGCCTAGCGCCTAGGACGCCTAGGACGCCTAGGTGGGGATTAATCGGCGCCTAGACGCTCGCGTATTTTTTTAGTTTTTATTTTTAAAAAATTTAATTTGTTTAAGCATTTTTAATTTTTTAAAGACTAATAATTATAAATTATATAATATTGTAATAGTTAATACTAAAATACTAAATATTAACCTAAAAAATATCTACACTTGTACAGTTTAGGGTTATTTTGCCCAAAACAATATTGTTTTGAGTGAAATAATCGCTTAAAATTAAAATTTAGGCGGCCTAGTACGTGCCTAGGAGGTCTAGTCGGCGCCTAGAAGGCCTAGGTGGCCAGCGCCTAAGTGGCGTAGGCGGTGCTTAGACGGCCTAGGCGGTCGCCTAGCCAGTCAGCCGCCTAGACCACCATTTAAGGTGATACGCTAGGCGGTCGACGGATGCCTAGCGCCTAGGGAGGATTAATCGTCGCCTAGACGGGATTTTCGCAACACTGATTTAAACTATTCTCTACTAGTAAATGTTAATCCTTTGCAAAAGATGAGGTTTTCCATGTTAGTTTAAGAGGGTAAATGAGAGGCAAGTATTGCAATTATCAAATGATCCCTCTATTTAACACCAATTGGACGAAATAACAAACGGAGGACTATATTGAGGAAAAACACAAAAGTCTGAGATTACATTAGGTCACAAAAGTCATTTAGAACGAAATTAAAAAAAATCACCATTTTTTTTTTAGAGTTTCTAAATCATTTTCATAAGTAAATATTAGAAGACAAGAATGTGTGGTAGGTAAGAATATATGGATATAAATGTCTGGGGAGAAAGAATGGATATAAATACCACGTGATTTGAATATCTGTAAGCAATCCAAGACAAAATATAATAATAACAACAACAAGTCAACAACTAATGGCTTCTAAGCCGCCAAAATGGAATAGAAACCATTATCATACAAAATCCAAAAACAGCCGACCACAGCTTGTGGGTAAATGCCTAAAAGTTATTTTGTCCATTTGAATAATTTCATGAGAATAGTCTTACTTTCTCTACTAAAATTAGTACATAATATTCATTATTTTATAAACATTAAGTCAACAAAAAAAAACCTTTACTTATTATAAATTACTGATGAATTAGTTGATTTTACAATAAGTTAATAAAGATTTTACGTAATAATTAAATAGGAAAATTCAATACATGCAATAATGATATATCAGATAATTAATATTATGTAGTAATTTTGGCAAAGGAATAGTTAGACTAGATGTTATAGTGGTTACATTTTCCATATGTAGCATGTTCAAGTGGGAGACAAGATGTAGACGGTTGAGTCGAATAGTTGGACTACCATTGTAACTATTCTACTAAAAGTTAGGGCATCCTCAATAGTGGTAAGTTTTTGAGATATTTTTACACGTGTGATTAAGAAAGAGAAAATGAGAGCGGAAAGAAAAAAAGAAAAAACAAAACAAAATAAAATCTGAAACGAAAAAATAAATAAATTGCTTAACGCGCCCGCTGGGCACGCACATTGCGCGAACCCGCGGAAACAGCGCACAACAATATCTATTGCGGGAACCCACACATTTCCGACCAAAATCTCCACTTTACTGCAAAGAGGCGAAACCTTCTCTCACTCACCCTCTTTCTTCCACCTCACCCGCCTTCCCTAAAAAACTTGTCCAAAATCCACTATTGTGGATGGCCTTAGAGACATGAGGGTTTTTTGCACGTATATTTCAAGCTACTTTCAACGGAAAACGTGTACCTTATTAGTGCGCGATTAATGTATGTAAAAGAATTCATGTTTATTTTGGTGATGAGAGAAACTCACAGTCACTACTCGATGGTATGGTATGTACTATGCAAATCCCGCTCTGTGATTATAGCCGACAAAGGATCACAATGAGGTAAACCAACTTAGATTACTTATAGCTGGTCAACTCAAATCAAGAAGGTCAATAGGCCGCTACACTAGGAGTCGAACTTAAAATCTTGTGGTTAAGTCTGATGGATCATGAATGTCATACCAAGTCGACAAAATAGACTGGTCCAAGAAAATAATTAGATCAAAGAAGCCTAAGAGGGAAGCCCAATACGAGATATTAAAGGAGTTTTGATAGGATTAGATCTATTATTTGTAGCCAAGATCTTGTGGTCTAGTGGCACCCAGTTGCACCCTCATATGACAGGGAGTAGGTTCGGGCCTTATACAAGACCCTATATACATGGAGAATGGACAACTTGACAAGCAATACAACATATTTATTTTGATTTTGACTATCCAAAAGTCATAAAATCAACAAAGTCAACAGTTTGATTAACTTGTTCGGGGTTGCCTCTAAAGCAATTCATGTTTCTAGGTGACGAGAGAAACCCACAACCACTACCTAAGAGTGTGCACTATCTAGATAAACCATGTCTTGTAGTAGATTAATACAGATTGTCCATATTTGACCAGTTCAAATCAATAAGTTCAATAAAAATAAAAAATAAAAATTCATGTTTGCCTATATAAAGGATGGGAATGTAAGGGGTTAGGGGAGATTTTTTTTTTTTTTCTTGAAAGCGCTTGCATTTTACATTTTTACTATATAGAGGCTAGGGTAATTGTACAAACCTATTCATTTATTAACTAAGGGTTTGTTTGGAAACCCTTTCTAAATTTTTGAGTGCTTTGGTACTTAAGGAAAATGAAGTCAAAGGAAACTATTCATTCTAAAAAAAAGTTTAATTTGACGGAAAATAAATTTCTAATTTTTTAATCGGAAGACATTTTCTGGATTCTTTATTTTTATCGCTCTTCCCTCTCTTCTTTTTTAAGCTAGTTTTCGCATTATTATTATTATCACCACCACTGCAACTACACGACCACTACCACCACAAACACCAACACCACCACCACCGCCACCACCAATACCACATCTCCACCACCACCACTAATACCATACCACCACCACATATTATTATTATTATTATTATTATTATTATTATTATTATTATTATTATTATTATTAAAACATTTATGGTCAACGAGATTTCTTCATTTCTTAACAAAGGAAATAATAGGATTAGGTTTTGATAAGATAATTGCATTTTGAAGTTATTTAATTTTTTCTCAATAAACAAGATTTTTTTTTTCTTTTCCCGAATGAGTTCGGATCAACAACTGAAAATCAAAAATGAAAAGGAAGAAAAAAAACACGATGAAATTTTGATAATTTTCTTAGTGCACGACAGACCAACAAGTAGTGCGCCACGGATCACTACTAATACACCATAGACTAGTACTCCGTGCACCATACACCATCACTTAATACACCACAAAAATATACCTGGTGCAAAAAATTATACAAATATCACTGTTTTTTTTTTCATTTTCATTGATTTTCAGTAGTTGATCTAAGCTCATCAAATGGTCTAGCTTTCTCTGCACGTTCACACCTGGAGAGGTTGTCGCATCTTATCCGACTCCCATAAGAACCATGACCCAGGTGTAAACTTGTGAAATAATTCAAACCATCGATCTATTAGTTCTAAAGGTTGAAAAAAAAAAAAGGAAAAACGAAAAAAGAAAAAGAGATATAGTCATTTTCATAAATATTAAAAATTTAAAAGTTTGTAATATTTATGAATATGAGTTTTACTTGATTTTTTATTCCTGCTCATTTTTTTCTTGATTTCCTATCCATTAGATATTGCAGGTTGATGGTTTAAATTTGTCCACAAATTTTCACCTGTGGATCGAATTGGTTCTCATATAAATCAGATTATATATATCGATCTAAGATGTTCAATAATTATAAAGTGAGGGGGTATTTGGTTGGATGGAAATTTTTTTAAGGAATTAAAGTTTCTTAAATTTGAGGAAAAGTATGTTCGACTTTGTTTGGTTCATGAAAACTTTTCTTTTTTCTCAAAAGAATTTGAATTCCTTAAATATGAAAATAAAAAAATCTTAGCTCATATTAGGTATTTTATTTTCACCGGCTTTTGGGAACAAATGTTCAACTAGCAAGACAAAACTACTCACATATGCCTTGATTATATTGAACATAATTTTAGGATTAAAGGCATCAAATAATTAGTATTTAAATATTGATATAACATTTATTATATTATTATAATAAAATATGTAATTATAATATTTTTTAAAAAATTTTTAATTTATAATATATATATATATATATATATATATATATATATATATATATATATATATATATATTATAATACTTTAACTTATAAACTACTATTACTTTTATTATTATCATTATTATTGTGTAA
Organism: Ipomoea batatas; assembly: GCA_002525835.2. Taxonomy (NCBI): domain Eukaryota; kingdom Viridiplantae; phylum Streptophyta; class Magnoliopsida; order Solanales; family Convolvulaceae; genus Ipomoea; species Ipomoea batatas. The sequence goes on along the minus strand of CM008340.1, from coordinate 41,341,386 downwards.
GGCATATTGATATTTATAATCATTATTCCTTATAATTTCATACCCAACTAAACAATTGAATACATATTTTCAATAATTTATTTTCTATCGACACGAATAATAGGTAGATCAGAATCAATCTTCACAGTAATTTTTTTCATGTAACTTATATTTCATTTCTACTCAATTATTTTTCATGAACCAATGTGACATTTTAGTAAATATTTCAAATTTAATGTATAATGGTGCAAATTAAAATTATTAGTGTATTCGTTGATATGTAAAGTGCAATGGACTCATTGTTTTACACTATCGCACTTTTAGAATAACAATTTGAACAAATGTTACATATAATCAAATGCACTTTTTTATTGTAGAATTTTTTATATCGAAATAATTTTTCAAAAAAATAAATAATTCAAAAAAATAAAAAAATAATTATTTTCCAAGAAAGTGGATTATTGATACGTAATTCAGGGGAAACAAATCAAACGAGATATTCTTTGTTGTTTGTCGGACTGACCACACAGCTCACCAGGTGCCAAATATAAGAGATTTGAGATTCCAAAAATGAGATATTTTACTTGAAATAATCGAAAAAAAAAAAGGAAAAATATTTATAATTAAATATATGTATACATTACAGGCTGAGCAGCCTGAGCAATATATAACTGAGTATAAATGCACATGGCTCCCATGGCGGTGAAATATTCCGAAGTCATATAATGTTTTTATAATTAAATGTTTTGTTCGATCAAATCATTGACTCCCCAGCTGAGGATTGCTTACCGTAGAAACTAGAAAGACAGCCCCCATGATTCGTGAATACATAGTAATATATTAAGGTGGTCAGATATATGCTTAGATATATGCTGTGTTTGGTTCGCACATGAAAATTAGAATTGAAATAATAATTAAATACTTGGTAATGTAATGAGTTTTGATGAAAATATTTTATATGTTTGGTAGTAAGGTTGAATTGGAAGGATTGCCAATATTGATGTTTAGTCATGTATAACCTTATGATGGGAATAAATGTTTTAAAAAATTAAGGTAATTGATCCTAATATAATAACATCCAAAGCATCAATATGAGCAAAAAACAAAAACAAAAACAAAAACAAAAATCTAAAAGTATGAATTCAAATTTAAAAATCATATTACCAATAAGATGGAATGATACTCATTTTTAATTAGAGAATATGATTTTTAATTGAAGGGGTAATCAAGTCAGCCACACTAACGTAACCATATATAATTTTGATTCTCATTCTTAATGTGTAAATTCATGAATCAAACACACGCTATATATTTATAAATTATAGCGTAAATATGGTGACAATCAATCTGTTTAGCAAGTTATTATATGATTATGCTTGTATTGACAGCTCAATTAGTATGAAATTTGGGAAGAAAGTTATTACGGAGTATATGATTATTATGCGTGGGGCCCAAAAGTGATTTCTTGTTTGTTGTTGGAGGTAAAGGTGATTACGGAGTATTATTTATTAGTGGCGGCGGAGTCAATATTATACGGAGTAATTGGATAGAGACAAAGTAAAGTTATTCATAGCATAGCCAGAATTGTTGATGATAAGTATACAATATCATATTTGGTCAAATAATGGAGTGATAATTATAATGTTTCGAACTTGATTTTTTTTAGAAGTTGTTCATTGGTTTTTTTGGGTTTTGTATTTGGGATAACTCCAACTAAATCTGTCATGTTGTTGGTTTGACAAGTATAAAGTTTCAAATTTAATTCTTAGTACGAGTGGCTTATAGGTTTTCTTAAATTGAGCCAGCCAAATGTAGTCAACTTAGATTGGTTTACATTATTATGGTCCTTTGTATCACAAAATAGAGTTTAGCCAATGCGCACATACCGTTGCTGGGTAGTGTCGACGGGTTTCTCTTGTCATTTAAAAAAAAAAAAGGACACCATTAGTTATATACTTATATAAAATAGTATTATTACAAAATGTGTTGCCAAGGGGTTTAAAACCCACAACCTCAAACATAACAACACAAGTTTCAAACCACCAAGTCACTTAAGATCTTGTGTATTAAAGGGCAGGAAGCTCCACTTATGCATGTGAGTGCGTTGGAATCAAAGTAGTGGGGACACTGAGTGTGGCCAATAATGAAGGTTACCCGATGCCGTCCATTTGTCAACCATCCGTTACTCCTTCAACAATATAAATAGGGTGCCTTTCCTCCCCTTATTAAAATCCATCCCTTGGCTCACCAAACCCCTTTTGGTCCATTGGCTTCAGGGTTCGACTCCTAGCAATAACATTACTATTTCTATTTTATTATTAGGGCTATAGTTGGTGTAATTTATTATTTAGGCCGTCGTTTTGGGCCAGTATCTTGGGTTTTGTACGCAAGTATTTTGGGTTTAGCGTCCCTGGTAATAATATTACTATTTTCCTACCTCGTTCTGTATCATTATACCAGATCTGGTAATAATACTACTATTTTCCTATCCTAGTTTTGTATCATTATACCAGAATTATGGTAGACTCGGTTCCGAAAAATCATCACACATCAACCATTAACATAAAAATTTTGAAATACTACTCGAGAGAATTAAACTCGTGACATTACATCAAATTAATTAAATTAATTAACACTAACATATTATAACTTCAAGCCCAATACCTAACTTTTAAGTTGTAACATTTATTAAAATATTAATATAAGGAATGAAAGGTTATAAAGTAATTTTCTTAATTATACACAAAATCAAATCATAAACTATCAACATGGACACATTAGAAAGTAATTTTCTTAATTATACAAAAGTTAAATTATATACTACCAACATTATAAGGACAACAAATAGCTAGTATAATTAAATTATATGACATATAAAAAATTGTAAGCGATATCACATAAATAATTAGAATAGTTTTACTTGATTAAACAAAAAATTAGATATTAGAAAATAACTTAGATAAAGCTTTATAACTATTTATAATTTATGCGGTATCACATAAAAATAATTTAAGTGGTATATAAGTATAATTACATTATTATCTTTGCAATTTTGGTAATATATAATTTAGTTTTTGTAAAATTGAAGAAATTATTTTTTGTTATTTCTTTTCTTATATTTTAATACTCAAATCAGACATCCCGGACGGAAGGCTTTATACTAGGGGACGAATACAACTAATCATGTCATATGCTCGACCTCAGTAGAGTACAACATGGCAGGAATCTCCGTGCACGTGTACCTATTAAAAATGTCTGTGTACCCGCATGTGCATGTAGGGCACGTGACGGGCATGCTAGCCGTCCGACATGTGTCCCCTCCGAATCTCTATAAATAGCACATTTGATGCTAGGAAAGGGGACTTTTGGATCCTTCATTCTCATTAACATTACATTTAAGATCGGACCCTTCCGACCTACTGTCTAATTACTCGAGCTCTACTTACGTATAATAGCTTACTTACATACACCAGCGTATTTACCACATCATCCCCCTTTCAGTCCAGTTTAAACCTGTCCCAACAACATACACCTTCCTACCGCAAGGTTAGGCTCAGCCCTTCCCTAGAATCCACTCCAAGTTGGATGAGCAACTAGTCCAACTTCTTGAGCAGCCAACAAGAATATAATAAATGGATATATTTGTACTTTTAAAATTACTTAGTCAAGCTGTACAATACTATATAGTATATATGTTATGAAAAAATTGAGCAGCCAATAAGAATAAATGGATACATTTATATTTTTAAAATTACTTAGTCAAGTTGTACAATACAATATGAAAAAGTGTCAAATTAGCCCCTAAGTATAGTGGATAGTGCAATCCTCT
>CM008340.1:41313907-41323911 GCA_002525835.2 Ipomoea batatas | reverse complement strand
TATTTTCCCTTTAAAGTATTACATTTACCCTAATAAGTAACAAAAATTTTATTCCTGATTAGTATTATATTTGAGCATATAAGTATCGCATTTGTGCATATAAGTGTTACATTTGCTTCTCCATCCGACCCGACCTGACCCGTCTCATGGTGAGACGGTCTCACACAAGTTTTTGCTATATATAAAAAGTAAAAACTTTATATATTTATAAATTGTTGGTGAGATTTGCATTGTCATAGTGAATGTGGGGAAGAATTTCGGGAGAACCCGTGTTCAATTCCCACAAGTGACGATTCTTCCTGAGCTACAGAGCTAGCTCCAGTTTCTCCCGGAGCGAACGCAGGTGGACCCGGATTTATCAAAAAAAAAAAAGAAAGAAGTGAATGTGGCTATAAATTGGCATGGTTCATGCAGCATTTCATCCATCACTCTCACACAAAGTCAAGACTTACCATATCCCTCTCCCAATTGAGGTATGATTGGTATCCATCTTTAATCTACTCTTCTTTTTCCTTGGTCTCAATATACTAATAGAAAATGTGTGAAATTTAGGTTGCTCTTATTTTAATTCTTCCTCTTTAATCTATTCTTCTTTTTCTTGGTTAATGGTCTCAGTATACTAATAGAAAATGTGTGAAATTTAGGTTGCTTTTATTTCAATTCTTCACTTTTTCATTCTGCTTTTCGTTTTCAAATTATTGGCCTAGAGAATTATAAAGTAAACTATTTTCTGTTTTTACTTTTCTAAAAAAAAAAAAAAAAAAATCTCCCATTATTAGTTCAACCACATTTTTTTTTTACTTTTATTGGTAAATTCTTCACCACAAAGAGAGCTCACTTGTCAATTGATCTACTCCATGGGTTTAGTTCAATCACCTTTAAACTCATAAAGTTAGAAAGACTTAGGGTGTGTTTGGTAAGCATGTGGGAATCGGAATCGAAACTGGAATCAAATACTTGATAATGGTAATAGATAATTTTGGTGAGACTATTTTACAAAATAATTATAGGGGTAGTATATGTAACCACCTGATTTTACATTTTAATGTTTACATCCAAGACAATACATTCAAATTTGACATTATATGTGGGAAGGTCCGGGCAAGATTATACAAAACATGAGTCGTTTTCATAATATTACAAATTTTAAAAGTTTGTGATGTTTATGAAAATGACTGCACTCATTTTTTACTTAGGGTATGTTTGGTAATCTGAAAATTGATTTTCGAAAATCATTTTTCGGGCATTCGGTGTGGTCAATGGAAATACCCAATTTTTTTGAAAAATGACTTCGTGCGAGCGAGGTTCAATCCGTCGGACTGGTTCGAAATATATATATATATATATATGGTAATTAATGCAGTGAAAAATAAAATTGTAGGAGTTACATTATTGGTGAGTTTGGAGATGGCAGTAGAAATGGGAGGTAACGGCAAGCTAGTGACAATGGAGATTGGAAGCGATGGCATTGCTGTGATTACTCTCTCCAACCCGCCGGTAAATGCATTGACACTTTCCCGTACGTAAACCACCTTCCATAACAATACTCTATATAACAAGTAGACTAAAACTATAACTTTTGAAAAGTTAGAGGGCACATTATAGCCATAAAAATTTGTTGAATTAAAAAGACAAGTAGAAAATAATTGAGACATTAAAACTGTAATTTTTATATTTGAATTTTACATTAAATGTTCTATTTAACACAATAGTCATTTTTTTTATGATGAGATAATTTGTAATCATTATTTGAGAGTGCACTCTGGTTAATTTTGTTTTGTGATGTTAGTGGGCAAAGAGTCACAAGGAAGTAAATCAATTTAAGTTAACCATAGTTAATAGGTTAAAATAAGTAAAAGAAAAATAGAAAATGATAGTTAGCTTATCAGTCATTTTTGAATTATTTGACAACTATTAGTTATTTGACTTGGTTAAAAGCCCAATATAAGTATTTGATTAATTAGATTTTTGTAACAGCTTATTGTTCCAAAACGTTAAAATTTAAAAAGTTGCTCAAAGAAGCAGTTTTTTTATCAACTTTTTGAAAAAGTCATTTCGCATGTAATCTAAATAATTTACTAAACATCTTTATTTACCAAACATTCCATTAATAAAGTAATATTTTAACCCGCATGGACAGTTCTACTAGTCACATAATTGATGTTTGAGAGTTTCACCCGCAACAGTATAGGAACAACCTCTTACGACGTGTTTGGTTCGTGGAATAGGTCGGGAATGGAATACCATTCCCGGGAATAGACCTATTCCATTGTTTGTTTCGTCATTCTATTCCTGGGAATAGTATTCCCGAGAATGAGCTATTCCCTTTGCAAGGGGAATAGCCATTCCTAGGGGACCCCCTAGTATTAGCTATTCCCAAGTATTTGGGAATAGCTTTTATACTATAGTATCAAAAATACCCTTTTATTATATTATAATCCTTATATATAATATTTGTTTATATATATATATATATATATATATATTAAAAATGTAATTAATAATAATAATAATACATTTTTTATTTAAAAAAAAAAACTTGTAACTAAGAGCAATTAAGACTCCTTAAATGAATGAGTTTTTGCTCTTTAAGGCTTCCTCATCTTGTTGTTAATTTCAAAAGAGAAACAATGCTTCTCTTATATAGAGGAACTCAAATGAGCTCTTCTTCATGAGTTATCAATGTGGGATCAAAAACTCTAATTTGTGGTTTAAAAAATTATTTTATATATAATTTTGTTTTGTATTATTATTATTATTATTATTATTATTATTATTATTATTCCTTTTTTCTTATTATTGTTATTAATATTATTATAAGTTTTATTTTATTATTACATAATAATAATAATAATAATAATAACAACATGAATGTCCTTATTATTATTATTATTATTATTACATATTTTATAAAGGTATTTTTGTCTTTTAAAACATATTTCATTTCTATTCCTTAAACCAACCAAACACTGTAATATAATTCATAAAGTCCATTCCTCCCGCGAACCAAACAATAGAATACAATTCCTATTCTATTCCTTGTCTATTCCATTCCTTATGAAATAACATTCCTATTACCTCAAAATTCAATCTGTGAACCAAACGTGCTGTTAAAGTAAATCATCTCAGATGCTTTATCGGGTCCTTTTTACGCCGTAATATTTTTAAAGAGCTAATTAAGAGGTGAAATATCAAAATCGGCTAATATTTTCCGTTGCTGCTTTAACGGTTCCCTAACCGTTTTTTGATTTATTTATTATGGCTTAAAGACTTTAGGAATCCATTAAACAAAACTGTGCTTTGCTTTAACATTCCCGTCGATCTAAATCGGCATACTAAACTTGAGTTTCTCTTCGGCATTTTGTCAAACACCTTCTCACTTCAACATCAAAGGAGATGACGCCTCCAAGAGTTGATAAAGTCGGGCTAAAATGGCCCAACTGGTACTCCGTGTTCATCTATTTATTTTGTTTCTTAGTTTCCCAGTGGTTTTTGACTTTCTAGAGGTTTAGAATGTGTGAATGCTTGTTGATATGGACAATAAACCTGGATTTGTGTGTTAAACATTTCATGTGGGTTCATTTCTCAGCACTTTGAGTTCTGTCAGTTCAATCATTAATTTCATATCTATGCTAACTTTCCGGTGGTTGTGGCGTTTAACGATTAATGGTGGGTAACAGTGATTGCCGAAATGAAGGAACATTATCGAGAAGCAATGGAAAGAGATGATGTCAAAGGAGTAGTCTTAACTGGTGAGTTTTAAGATGGACATAGTAATGATCATGTATAGAAGCTTAGATGTAAGTATGAAAACGTTAGCACTTCTTTGCTGTCACAGAACTTTTTTTCTTATATGAAGAAGCGAAAATTATGTCTTATATGTAGTTGATGCTGCCATACTAGTATTCCTTGTCATTCAACTTATTCCCAATCTTGTCAGGTCTATTTTTATTGTGGGAGATTAGAAAAGCTCACTGCTATTTTATGTTTTATGAATTTATTCTTTACAGGCACTGGTGGTAAATTTTGTGGGGGTCTTGATGTTAATATTTTGCAGAAAGTTCACAATACTGGTAGTCACAATTCACACATCTTGTTCATATCATATATGAAGTGTCATTTAATAATTAACTTTACTTTTCCTCTTTCATTTTTTTTTGGATCTACCAGGGGATATCTCATATTTGCCAGATTCTTCGGTTGATCTAATATTGAACACAATAGAAAGTAATATGTTTGGTGCAATTACATATTTTTTTTATGAAATCCTGAGTTGTCTACTAATTTTTTGTTGGGGGTCATTTTTCTCACATTTTGTTTGTCTAGATGCCAAGAAGCCTACTGTTGCTGCCATTCATGGATTTGCCCTTGGTGGGGGCTTGGAATTGGCTATGGTTTGTTTCTAGTATCAACTTTAATGCTTGAATGTAATTCACCAAATTCTAGAGCTTCCGAGTTTTATGAGATTCATTTGTTAATTCCATATAGGGATGCAATGTTAGAATTGCAACTCCAAGATCTGAACTTGCCTTACCTGAGCTGAAGTTTGGAATAATTCCAGGTTGTGGAGGTATTGCTTGGATTGGGCTATCAATTTGTCATCTCAGTGTTAATTTTAGATAATATGCAAATCTTTTGCATAGAAACTTAGATTTTTGTTTGTATTTTATAAGGCACTCAGCGTCTTCCCAGGCTTGTTGGGGTATCAAAAGCTGTCGAGTTATTGATGGTAAGACTTTTGAATTTTAATGCTAGAACAGGTACTTTTAGTTGATATGATGATGGCAACTTACCTACTGCAACCGCATTTTCAGACAACCAATAGTATAACTTCTGAAGAAGGAAAGGAACTTGGCCTTATTGATGCTGTTGTATCTTCTGAGGAGCTCTTAGTTGCTTCTCGTCTCTGGGCACTTGATATCGTAGAAGGGAGAAAATCTCGCATCAATACTCTTCAGAAGACTGATAAACTTGAACCCGTCCATAAATCTTCTGAGATTCTGAAAACTGCAAGACAACAGGCATTGAAGACACATCCAAAGTTTCCTCATTACATAGCATGTCTTGATGTTATTGAAGAAGGAATTATTTCTGGAGGACTTTCAGGTGTATTGAAGGTGAAGCTATCTATAAATACATCCTTTAGTTGATGGGTATATTTCTTCATGTGCATGCAAAACTATTTGCACATGTTTATTAACAAAAAATCTCTGGTTAACAATTATTTCAATTTACTACTTGCAGGAACGAGAGGTATCAAGAGAACTGGTACTGTCAAAACCTTGTAGAGGTCTTCTTCATGTCTATTTTGCTGAACGTGCAACTTCAAAGGTACAATTTTCTTTCTCGATATCAATGCACAAATCATTGCTACTTTCTATCGAGTCCAAAGTTTGGTTTTTTGTTTGTGCTTTTTGATTTTCATTTCATTTTCCAAAGATAGTAACGGATATTGAATAACAGAAGATTGCAGCACGAAAAAATATGCATTCATAGTCACTGAGGTTCTCAAAGAATGCAAATTTATGGACACTTTTTTGCCAATATGAAGAGTTTGTGTTGCCATATGCACATGTTCTTACTTGATAACCGGAGGACACCAAATACTTAAGTATTGTTACTTTCCAGACAGTGTCTGGTGCTTAAACTTATAGTCTATTCTACAGAACTATTCTTTCAAACAATCCCAAAGTCCTGTTATGTGTGCAGGTTCCAGGTGTTACCAATAGCCAGCTTAAACCCCAAAAAGTGGAAAAAGTTGCTGTAATTGGTGGTGGTTTAATGGGTACTGGCATTGCTACAGCTCTAATTGTCAGCAATATACATGTCATACTTAAAGAAGTTAATTATGAATCTGTTCAGAAGGCCATGAAATCAATTGAAGGTTAGTTCTCCCTCCCTGGATATGACTTTTGAGAATATTGGTAATATGCTGATTATCATCTCAATAAGATAGCACATTAAAGCAAGAGTATGACATATTTTTGGGGTGGGAGGAGTTTGTGTCTGCTATATCGATGGCCTTTAGAATTCTCTGGGAAGGGTGCTCACAACATTTTTTTTAATCACAATTCTCTGAGGCTTTTAATGCCTTAGATAAGGTGGAGAACTAATACATGTGAAAGTTTGAAAGCTCAGCCTATTGAAAGGTTGTCTGCTTTCAAAAAAACATAACAGTTGAAAAAAGTCTGCTGTTTTGAGCGAATTCTAAATAAATGTTTAAGAAAATCTTTCAAGTTCACTTATATTTTTGGGCTTCAATAATTCACTGTCCAAGTAAATTCTGTTTACACAATCATAATATAACTGGTTTGCACTTTTCTGCAACATATCTACATGTTGTGCAGGATCTTAAAACTATTGTCTACTAGTACAAGTATATGTACACACACACATAGTATGTATGTTTATGATGCATGTCTTGTGTTATTCAGTTAACCTAAATGGCCTAGTAACAAGAGGTGAGCTACAGTTGGACCAAGTGAAGAAAACATTGTCCCTTCTAAAAGGTGTTACAGACTATGAAGATTTCAAAAATGTGGATATGGTCATAGAGGTAAACCATCTGTCCCTTCTCTCTCTGGGTCACCCTAATTCTGACACTCCAGGATGCCCAGCTCTATTTACACTTTTCTGTGTTGCCCTAAATAACCTGACCTAAATACTGTGCTAAAAGTATAACTTTGGATGTTGCTCATTGCAGACATGTATGATTTCTCTAAACCTTATACTTCTTAATATTGGATTGTGTTAAAGGCTTTCTCTACTTATTACTATCATCATTTCTTGCTGTCAGGCTGTATTTGAGGACCGAGAATTGAAACAATCAGTTTTTGAAGAAATTGAGAAGATCTGTCCTCCTCATTGTATCTTGGCATCAAATACATCCACTATTGATCTTAATGAAATTGGAGCAAGGACAAATTCTCAAGATCGTATTCTGGGAACACACTTATTCAGGTAAGAAAGGCCTTCACTTGTAAAGCATATTTCTATTAATTTCTTCATGCTCTAATTTTTTTATGGGTCTTTTTCTCCTTTTCTTAGTCCTGCTCATGTCATGCCTCTTTTGGAAATCGTGCGATCAGAAACCACTTCTAGTCAAGTAATACTTGATGTTTTGAAATTTTCAAAAGTCCTGAAGAAAATTCCTATAGTGGTTAAAAACTGCACTGGCTTTGCTGTCAACCGAACCTTCTTCCCATATATGCAAGGAGCAGATTTGTTGGCAAATTTGGGGGTTGATATATTTAGAATTGATCGAGTGATCAGTGAATTCGGCATGCGGATAGGCCCTTTTCAGTAAGCAATCTGCTCTCACATTTTATACCAATATATTATACACGACAGCTTGGAATTGCATAAATGCTTGTTGCTGTTAGTCATTGAACTGTTCTGCACTTCTGGATATTTTAGAATATTCTTAGTACTTTCTATACATGTAACTTTTGAATGAGTATGTGGCATTTACTTCTTGCTTAAAGTTGGTGGAATGTTTGTATAATGCAATGATACCATTGTTTGTAAGATTATTTGCAACTATTTTCTGCATGATCCTCAACTTGTCATAAGAAGTTCTATAATGATTTTTTAAAATTTCCATTGAATTTGCAGGCTTTTTGATTTGTCAGGATATGGCATATTTCTAGCTGGAGTAGGACAATTTGCTGCTGCATTTCCTGATCGCACTTTCCAGTCTCCTTTCGTTCAACTTATGATTGAAAATGGACGCACAGGTAAGTAGTCTATTTGTACTTTCCAAGTAACAAGCATTTGATAAAATCTTCCAAAGGCAAGGAGAAAGAGGAATCATTAACTTTGACATTCCAGGTAAGAAGGATGGAAAAGGTTTCTACCTATATGTGAAGGGAAAGAAGCCAGAACCCGATACATCTGTCTTGCAAATCGTTGAAGAATCTAGACGGTTTACAAAAGTTATGCCCAGAGGAAAGGTACACCGCAGTTCAACAACTCTCTTCCACATTTTCTCAGTTGTGAATCATTGAATAAGACTCTTTACATGCTTGTCTTACTGCCATTTGCAGCCAATATCTGTAGCAGACCAAGATATCTTGGAGATGATGTTCTTTCCGGTCATAAATGAGGCGTGCCGTGTTATTGAAGAAGGAATAGTTGTCAGAGCTTCAGACCTTGATATTGCTTCTGTCCATGGGATGAAATTCCCTTCAGAAACGTATGAACTATATTCAACTCTTCAATATGCAAGTGTGTTATGCCAATGGGATTCTTCTCTTTTACACCCTTAGCTTCACCAATATGTGTAGTTTCACTATCAACTTAAACTACTTTGACCTGTGACCTGGCTCTAATACCACTTACTAGTTACTAGATCAAGCGTTTACCGCTTACGCCAAAAGCTATTACTAGTAGCAAAGGCGAACTTTATTTCTTTATGCTGCCACACATTTTCGAGACACTGGGCGATGGTCTTGACCCTTTAATCCCTTTACCGGCCTCCGCCCAACAATCCCTCAGTCACCGGGTACTAGACTTGGCCTTTACCGTGTTCCTCCCAACAATCCATCAGCCACCGGGTGCAAGACTTGGCCTTTACCAGTCTCCACCCAACAATCTCTCAGTCACCGGGTGTTAGACTTGGCCTTTATCGGCATCTGCCCAACACAACAATTTCCTTTATCTGTGTTGTGTAATTGAGATTTTTGTTTTGTTGGTTGCAGGGGAGGTATAATGTTCTGGGCAGATTCAATTGGACCAAAGTACATATACTCAAGGCTAAAGAGTTGGTACGAGGCCTATGGTAACTTCTTCAAGCCCTCACACTTGTTGGAAGACAGAGCTGCTAAAGGCATTCCCTTGGGAGGGAATTTAGAATGATGTATTGTCTTTCAATTGCAAGCAGACACGTGTTTTTATTGAAATTAAGCTCTGCTCTTTCACATGTCTATTTCACCTTCGTCTACATATAAATAAGATTTGGGCTCTTTATGATTATAAAAAAATATATATCATATTTTGTTGACGCAGTTGAAATCTGCTTCTATTCTATAGGGCCATACCCAATAATACTTTTCAACAAAGTACAACTCAAAGTTTTTACATTTTACAATATTTAATGATTTACTAAAAACTAGAATTCACATATTTAAACATTAATCTTGTAAACCACTTTCTGAAGAGTAATATAGTACAATTTGAACTAATCTTATAGATTACACAAATTGTTACAAACCTGAATTTCCAATTTTACTTGTTCCAATCATATATGGAGTCACTATTCTGAATATGCTTTTGTTATGCACCTTGAAGTTTCCTTGTATGTAAGGATTGAATTTTAAATTCTCTTAGACAAGTTTCTCAAACGTGAGTGTCTTGATATTACAAGGTCCCTTTGTATAGTGAATTAGTCCCTAAAATTTTGTAATCAAAGATCACGTTCATGAGAGCTCCAACATTCAGGTACGACACTTCTCAAACACCATCATTGCTACAATATCTGAAATAGTTTTTCAGTTATGTCATAATTCTCAAAATAGTCCTCAACTACCAATTCACCTAAAATAGTCTCTCGATTGTGACAATTTGCTCAATTTAGTCTTTCGGTATAAATAATGCACTAAAATGAGTAAAAAATTCATAATCGAAAGACCATTTTGGAACAATTGATAATTGAAGACCAATTTAAGAATTATAAAATAGTCGATATACCATTTTATATATTAACTTTTAGGGTGTGTTTTGAAAGCAGAAAAATGACTTCTGAAAAATATTTTTTGAAAAATGAGTCATTTTTCAGAAAACATTTTCTTTTGCAGTGTTTGGTTTCATTCTTGAAAACTGTCTTGATGTGTTTGGTTTATTTTCTAGAAAATGTGTAAAATTGTATAATTTTACATTTTAACTATTTAATTTAAAATATAAAAAATTATAATAATATTTAAAATAATGATATTTATTTTAAAAGTTTTTTTTAAAAAAAAGGTTTCCGGCGATGGCAATATATATATATATATATATATATATAT
>CM008340.1:41246225-41256307 GCA_002525835.2 Ipomoea batatas | reverse complement strand
ATTTCCATTCCAGGACGGTTTCTCCCCGAGGAGGATGACAAGTTTCTCGAAAGAGTTAAAGCTGCTGTTGAGGAAGAGGAGCGGCAAGCAATGGCTGCAGCGGGCACAGGTGCTGCAAAGGACGCCATAGCAAACGCTGAAGAGTCCCGAAAAGCCACTCAAAGTTACAAGCCAGATGCTAAAGATGAGAAGGAACATGGGAACAATGATGTCAAAGATAAAACAACCTCTTCCTCAGAGAAGGAACAACATGGGAACAATGGAGGTGGAGGGAGCAGTGCATATGACTCATTGTCAAATTTACCAATGGAATTTTATCATTACTATTATGGCAGTAATCACGATATGGGCACGCTCATCGAGGTTCGACGAGCATGGGATTCTTACATAAGGCCCGGTGGAAGCCGGATCCCCGGGCACTGGGTCCAGCCACCACCTCCTGCAGATGAAATATGGGCATCCTGCCTGGTGAAACCTTAGATCAACTCTACATCAACATTAGCTTTACCATGTTGCTTCTTTTTTTAAGGTACCATGAATCCCTAGTTTGCAATAGTCACACTTGATTCTGGTTAGTTCAAAGTCAAGCTATTGTCAAATATCTTCTCTCAAAAGGTTGAATTCCCAACTCCAATGCCCTCCACACCCCAACCTGACAGAGCATGTGAAAATATGTAAATCACGGTAACTCAGTAGCTCAACAAACAAGGTTAAATACCAGTGCGCACAAGGACGCTGTTGTTGTCAAGTTTCGGATCTTGATCTTTTCTTTCAAATACTATCTACTGAACTAGTGAACTAAGCTCGTGCGGCCTCCTATTGTCAAATCTCATTTAGATGGTTGACATATTTAAAGCTGAGTTCCGCAGTTTAGTGCAAACTGTGTCCTGTATACAATTTATTAGCTTACCTGATCAATTGCAAAAGTATGAGAATATTAGGGTCCGTTTACTAACTGGAAATTTTCTCTAATTTTCTGGAAATTTAGAAAACTGGAAAACAGAAAACATGTTTACTAGCACAGTTTTTCATTTTGAAAACAGAAAATAATTTTTCTGAAACACTATAAAAACTTGTTTTCAAAATGGAAAACAGAATCAGCTATCATCTATTAGACTATATGTCACTATAACCACATTCTCACCATTATCTACTTACATATTTTTTTTGAAAACAAATCAGCAAACTTTCATTAAAGTAAATGTTCAATACAAACGGGAATAGATGAAATCCAACGATTAGGACCAGTTTGCGAACTAGCCGCTCTAGCTAAAGCATGAGCGCACTTATTCACTGATCTAGGAACAAAATCAAACGACACTGATTCAAAGTGTCGACATAAATCCTTGCATGTACTTATAGCACAACCAGCATAAGACCAATCAATCCCTGAGCCATTTAGCATAAAACACACAGTCTGACAATCAGAATAAAACTTAATCTTGGTGTAACCTTCATCTTTAACCCATGAGAGTGCTTCTTTGATTGCCAAAGCCTCAGCTAGGTGAACATCATCCATGCAACGCAGAGGACCATTTCGGGCAGCTACATAATCTCCGGATGAATTCACAATCAAGCAGCCAAAGAAAGCAAGATTAACCTCTGAGTACACTGCTGCATCGACATAAACTTTAAAAACATCACCCTGGTTAGGACCACCAGTCTGCATAGTATGCGAGACTTCACCCGAAACCGACGAAACACCTTCCAAACCCTGCCAAGCTTCTAAGTTGCGATATAACTCCTGCACAACATTCGTTAATTGCCAAGGCTTATTATTCCAAACAGTTTCATTTCGTGCCCTCCAAATGCACCACCAAATCGCAACAGCACGAAGCTTAACAGAGGACTCACCATGTGATAAAACGTTGGAAAGCCAAGCTACACAGTCCTCTCCAAAATCCAGGGTGTGGTCGTTCATAATTATCTACTTACATATTTATTCATTACTATGATTACATTTATTATCATCTTTTTTTACTTATCATCATCTTCTATCTTTTCTACTTACATTACTTATTTAAACATAACTTATTTGATTATGCTTAAAATTATACATTATTCACATTATCAAAATTAAAAATTGAAATCTATACCACGTTTTATATTTTGATTGAACTCAACTGATTATTGGTTTTGGTCCAGATATTAGATATCCAAATTTCACATATATTACTATATTTGAATTCAAAATAAAAATTATATATTACATGCATGTCATTCAAATGAATATATCCAAACATATCTTAAATATTAGCTCAAAAAATATTAATATTATCTAAACTAATTTTTTTGTGAATTTAATAGGTTATCGGTTCAGATATATTTTTATTTATGTTACATACAGATATAAATTTGGTCCGGATATCAAATGTAAATTTTTTTTATACATATATTGGACTTAAAAGTAAAAAATATATTTATTATATTTAAACCAAATATATTTTAAAATATTTTAAATATAAGGTCTAAAAATCACTCGAAGATAAACTTATTGTTAATTTTACAACGTTAATCTAAAAAAATTGAAAAAATAAGTGTTAGTAAACAAGTTTTTTAAACAGAAAACAGAGAATGAAAAACAGAGAATGAAAACTGAAAAATTGAAAAACAGAAAACAGAAAACAGTTTTCTGTTAGTAACTTGCTTATTTGGAATACATAGTACAAATCCAGTACTTTTTTCTCAAATTTTAACACTAGCGTAGCACAATTTATGGTGTGTTTGGAAATCAGTAAAATGACTTCTGAAAATTATAGTGCCTCATCCTCGTTGACTTGCTACGCAAATATAAGAAAATAAAATTACTTATTTGCTATTACCTATAACTTTTGGTATAGTTATAAGTGATTAATTTTAACGATTAGTGTCTATCAAAGTAGGTTACATATTTTGCTACTATTCAAGTCCATATAGTTAGTGAAGGATTAAATCATTGATCTAGTGGCAATGTGAGGGTTCAAATCCGACTAGAAACATGAGGGTCATTGGGAGACCTTAACCGATAAAAAATGATGAAGACTATTTGTGTGCATAGTGACATGCAAGGGGTGGGAACCTAGGGACTAACAGGACTCACAATTTACTTCCTCTAGCGTTTCTCGGCCAAGGATTTTGGGAACTTAGGATTAGTTTGACGTATGCTAGGAAACCTAATGTAAAAAAAAAAAAAAAAAGAGGTTATATTAATCTAATTTTGAATGAGGAAAACTTAAAGGAAAAAAAAAAAAGCAATCAAATGACTAAAATTAGAATTAATTACGGAGTATAAAATTTGGGGAAAATAGGACTGCCTCAATATTTGATGGACCAAATGTCCAAATCAGAAGTCAATATACTCCGTATTTATTACGTCCTATTAAATACAACGTTTTATAGAAGGCAATTTTAATAACACATTGTACATGTCGCATTCCGAAAATTAGCATATAAACATCTCACATGGGTGGCAACCTTTTAAAAATATTCAAACATTTAACTCAACATCAGTAAACAAACATTTAATACAATTACAAATGAAAGAATCGACTATTATATGGCGTCAAGTTAAAGAATAAGATAACTTTTCTTTTTTGAGTAAAAGTCAAATTTTACTGCGCGATCAGAACTGAATCTAAATTAATTTTACCGTAATAATATTGTACCAAATGCAATCTAATCTTTAACTAATATAGTAATCCGTAACACCTAATTCAATGTAGACATTCTCTATAAAATACCTACTACGGAGTACTATGTTTCGCCCAAGAAAAACATCATTTTCTTATACTTTTGAGTAATAAAAGTCAAATTTTCTATAAAATACCTACTACGGAGTACTATGATGCCCCATAAATAATTTTTTTTTTTTCCATTCCTTATCACACTATTTACTGTCCCTCTTATTTATTACGGAGTATTATTATTTCAAATTTCACAGTTATATTTTCAGAACTTGAATTTGAGCCGAGACATAATAAATTCAAGCCAAGATATAATAATTTCACGGTTATATAGAAAAAATAAATTCGAGCTAAGACATTGTGGTCTAATGACACCCGATTATACTCCTATATAAAAAAGATGAATTCGAGTCTGTTATGAATAGATACTGTCATTGTAACAGAGTCAATAGTACTAAAAAAAAAAAAGTAAATTTGAAATCTCTTATTCAACTGTATGAGACCCAAAATCATATTATCCAAACCCATGGGTTATTTAGTTTTAATTTATTAACCAATCTTTATACAAAAAGTAAATTCTTCCTCATGTTATTGACTCTCATAGTCTCATTCAGTGTATTCTCTACAAGTCTACAGATTCAACTCCAAGAAAAAAAGGGGAAAAAAATTAAAAAAAGAAAAAACATTTTTGGCTTAAAAGCTGCCTTAACAGATCTTTTTCCGTCAACCCAGCACTGATTTTACTTCTATAATTGCTGAAAGGAGGCACGTGAAGAAGAGCATAATTGCCAGAGCTCGACCTTCGCCATTCAAAGGGATTTGGGGCAAAGGATCCAGGACCCATTTTCTCATTGCACCAAATAAGGTAATTCCAGCTCAAGTTTTGCTGTCTTTGAACTTCAAATCTGGATATTTGAACTGGAAAAAGCTTTGGGTATTTGGTTCCAAGGCTATTGGGTTTTGATGGGTTCTTGGTCTTGAGATTTATTTAGTTGGTGTGAGCTGTTCTTTCCGAAAAAGTTTTGATTTTTATTGTTTTGCAAGATATTTTGAGCCTTTTGGGTGTAGATCAAGTGCTTGGTTCCTAGTTATTGTTACACAAGATTGGAAGAAAAAGATATTTCTTGGCCAGGGTGTTTGGGTGTTTATGATTGGAGATGTATCTGTAAGAGTTTAATTATTAGAAAATTTTGGTGTTTTTGAATATCTATTGAGGTGGAGCCAGTGATCTTGGTAAATTACATGAGAGTCTATTCAAGTGTGATGGGTACTTGAAAGGGCATTTGTTTGCTAGTTCTGAGTAGAAGACAGAAAAAGTGTTGCTTGGAATTGGCTGCATAATTTTGTATCAATTTGAGCATAGGCTTAGTTGCCTTTGTTTGAGGATTTGCTGCTTTTTTGTCAGTATTTATCCTTTCATCTTGCCTAGTGTGATTTTGGTATGCTTTGAGGAGTTTTGCTTAAGGGGATTTAGTAGAAAGGGAGTGGAATTGATCGTTTTGAACTCCGTTTTGGTGGTAAAACTGCTATTAGATAGTTATTGAAAGAAAGTTTATTGGTTAATTACGTTGCAAAGTGATTTGTTGTGATGGCTTCAATTAGAAGAACATTGTCCCCCGTGCCTAGGCCGGGAAGTCCTATGAATGGGGAAGCATGTACAGTTGCTTCTTCTCCGTTGTCCAAGTCATCGTTGAGTAATCAAAATCACGCACCCCCTAGTGCGGTGTTGCCATCTTCAATTGGTTCGTTGGATTATGCATTGTACAAAGCCCAGAATTTTGTGCTCGGTCTTCTCTCGCATAGATCTTCGAGGCCTTTGGAAAGGTCAAAGTTAAGGGGACAAATTTGGAGGAGATCTCTTCTGCATTACTTCTTATGCTTTGTTGTTGGGGTCTTTATTGGCTTTACCCCGTTTCTTTCTCCGAATTTGTCCGTGAACCATGTATCCAAGAATCAAGCTTTCTCTTTCGAAAACCTCCAAATCGATGATGACAGGATCAGTAATTTGACATCAAGAGTTGAGAATTCAGTGGCGGTGGATAATTCTACAGTGGAATCACATCCAGAAAATAGTAAATTGATAGGTGGAATCGAGTCAATCGACAGTGATGTCCATTTTAACCAATCAATAGACCAAGATCTGGCAATGGATTTCCATAAACTTTTAATCGTTGTGACCCCAATCGAGCCCCATCCCTTTCAAGCATATTACCTGAACCGTCTAGCGCATACATTGAAATTGGTCCCGCCTCCTTTGTTGTGGATAGTCGTGGAGATGACCTCTCAATCTGCGGAAACAGCTGATACGTTGAGGAGAACGGGAGTTATGTACAGGCATCTGGTATGCAGTAAGAACTTAACGGAAGTAAAAGACCGAAGTGTACACATGAGGAATGTGGCACTCTCCCACATAGAGACGCACCATCTTGATGGGATTGTTTACTTTGCAGATGATGATAAGACATATTCTCTTGACCTCTTCGAGCAAATGAGAGAGATCAGGTGCTGTATTTCATTCTTATTATTATAAAACTATAATAGTAACTATTTTTAAAATATTCCTATACGCATTGTCTTATTTTAAGGAATCATTATCTGTGATGTGAGTTTGTCCCATACGATTGTTATTCCTGCTGAACTAGTTTAGTTCTTGCTTATTTGGACATTGGCCTTAGCACTCATCTTCTTCTATCTTGCTAGAGTTTGATTGGAATTGAATTGACAAAATTGTGCATTTATTTACATGGTGGCTTTTTTTAACTTAAAGAAATTATTAAATATAACATGGGGGTGTGGTTGAGTGAAAGGGACTCATTTATCCTTAATCAAACGTCAAGGGATCGATCCTTGGCCTTGGATTTGGGTATGGAGCAGCCTTAAATCTCCAGTGGCTTTCTTTAGTGATGGTGGGGTAATAGGTCATCTTACGAGAAATACTATAGCTCCACCAAATTAAAGAAACCGTAGTGAGGACTGGTAGCTAGGATTGTTATATACCCAGGTCGTGGGTATTTGGGTCACCTAACCGAATTTTGACATGAAAGTTTAAAACGGGAGAATTTTACTAGTTTTTGGCTAACTTAAGAAGACTAATCCACCACTCCTGCTCTTCCAAATGGACCCCTTGGTCAAATTATGAAAAACAGAGGCCATATCAATCATATAGCAAAAAAGATTTCTACAACTCATGACTTTACAAAATAATTTTTAAAATTAAGGATTTGTTTCTGCTCGGGAAAATTTTGCTCTTCAATTGCTCTGCATTCTAGATTAGACGTTTGCTGATTCTGACAAACAGTGGTACAAGGTAAAATGCGTTGATTGTATGTGCAAATTTTTATGAAAGTTATTGTATGCAGGCGATTTGGGACATGGGCAATGCCAAGAATGGCGGAAAATAACAGGTATGTTATCTTGGAAGGTCCTATCTGCAAAGGTTCGCAGGTCTTAGGGTGGCACACAAATGATAGGAAGAAAAGATTGCGGAGATTCCAAGCAGAAATGTCGGGATTTGCCTTCAATAGTACTATTCTTTGGGATCCTAAGCGGTGGCACAGACCTACACTCGAACCTATTAGACAGATTGATACTGTGAAAGACGGTTTCCAAGTAAGTTTTTTTTTTTCCTCCCCCTTTATCTCATACTTCCCCGTGGTGGTTATGTCAAGAATGTTAAGAATGACATTTAGCCGTGTTAGCTAATATTTTCTGCAGCGTTTTTCATATAGAATATAGTTTCTGAAATACGGACATTGATCTTGTTGAAGCCCTAATAGCTTGGTTTGGAAATACCTAGGTTTAGATATAGAACTAAGTAACACATGCAACTACGTATGAAATTATCCTCTATTCCTCCTGATTTACAACTAACATTCAAGTTGATCATTGGTGTTTCATGGCATGCCCGGTTGAGATGCTTTGCGTCTCCCAATTACGCAATTACCCTTGTCGTTGTGTGTGCTTAACTTCTATTTGCTATTTAACAAACGAGAACGATTTTTGTTTCAGGCAACCGCATTTATTGAACAAATAGTGGAAGACGAAAGCCAAATGGAGGGCATTCCAATGAATTGCTCGAGGATCATGGTTTGGCAATTTGGCATGGAATTTTTGCAACCCTACGCTTTCATAAAGAACCATTCCAGCATTATAACTTCCCTCGTATGACGGTCCGCTACTATCAGAAGCGGAAAGGTGAGGGAACTACACCGAGACTTTTTTCATATCTCACGACTCACGCAAAGTAAATAACACAATACTATGTGACAACTCGGTTTTCAGTTGCAGGGAAGCGTAGTAAACTGGTGAAAGCATATCCTATTCGGGTTTTTTTTGCGTGGTGTACTAGCTTCCAATCATAGTGCCATAATGATTCTCACAACACGATTCTCGTCCGTCTTCCCCTCTCATCGGGGCAGCCATTGTCTCGTTCCTTGATGAGTACTTGTCGATTCTACTTTGCCGGGCTACTAACTTGCAAAGAAGCAAAGTTGTACCCACACGGCTTATAGAGGCGTAGAGCAGATTGCTGATGAGGTTCATCAACTCCAAGTCCAAGACACAATTGCAAATATTCGGCCAAGTAATTTCTTTCGGCTAAACTTTTATCGCGAGTCTTCCCTTTTTTTTTCTTTTTTTTTGGTGAACTGAAGAATTATATTCCACTTTCTTGGACTGCAATTTGTTGCACATTTGCATTCTTGATGGTAGTATGGTACTATCTGTACATTTTTTTTTTTTTTGGTTAGATTGGTTATGGAATATGGATTGAGCTATTCGGGTATTATTACTGTCACAAAGCGGGTTTCACCCCGAGCTCAACTTTTGTGTAGCGATTGCGGGCTTTCCCGTAAATCAGAGGGTATTACTACTGTTGTTTGGTAGACATCTTTTGTTCCTCTGATGAATCATTTTTTTTTATTAATGAAGCTTGGACTATGATTTCATCCATCTATCTAGATGGGAAATTTATTCAAATGTCCTCTTTAATTATAATCAATTATAGTGAGTAAAGAAAACTAGAAAAGCCCAAAAAATAATTTTTTTTTTAAAAAAACTTTATTTTTGGCACCCATGTATGCTCAATGGTCTATTTTTTATTGGTCAATTGATGCTAGTAAAGATACTGTCTCAATATTTTACAAATTACGTGATTTTGTTCAAGTAATATATACATCGTGCAACATAATACAAATATATTTCCTATATATTTATTATTACTCCGAATATTGTTTGGATGACGACGGAAACCCCATTTTTTCTATTTATTTTAATGTTTAAGCAAAAAATGCGATGGTATTTTAGTGATTTTCTCCAATTTTAAAAGTATAATTTTCAAAACTATAAAGTGTAATTTTTAATAGTATAAAGTTCATTTCTAGATAAATTCTAAAACATAAATAAAAAATCTAAGTCTTAAACCTAATCAATAAAATATTAAACATAAAATAGTAAAAAGTGAACATCTAAACCAAACCATAAAGCAAAGCACTAAATTGAACCATAAACTCAAAAAGATAAACCTTAAGTGCAGTGCACTTTCAGACCAACAAAGTGTACAATATAGGTTGCAAAGTGCACTCTATATAAGGAGAATGGTTCAAACCAGAATATGGTTTAGTGAACCCTTAAACCTTAAGCAATAAAATGTGAACTTCTAAATCAAACTAAAAAGCAAAGCACTAAATCATAAACTCAAAGATAAATTTTAAAGTGTACTGCACTTTCGAAGTGGCCTAATGTATAATATAGTGTTGCAAATTGCACTCTATATATATAGAAGAGTTCAAATTAGAATATGGTTCTCATTGTAAAAAGTAAGGACGAATTACATCAGTCCATCATAGTTCCATCAATGCTTGAATATTTTAATAAACAAAATATAAAGTCAATTTTATAATTAATATAAACTTTCAAGTTCACAATATTTAAAGAAATGACCCATCATTTTTCTCTTTATTTTTCAGTAATCTTGATTTAGCATGTTCTTACAAAATAATTTATTAATTTTAAAAAGTAGTACATGTAGCATGCCCAACTTATGCACATGGGGCGTAATTTACGTCAACATGAACGTGCGGTTGGACAGAATGACACAAAACATGTATAAGCTATCAAATATGTGTATAGTTGGTGAACTACACATGCACATGAGATAAACTTTGTTTGTCAACATTATGGACATAGGAATTAGTTATGTTTTTAGTCTAGAAGACTTTTGGTTAGAAATTAAAGATTCCCTGGCTAATCAAACAGGTCGATATGTCCGAGTGGTTAAGGAGACAGACTCGAAATCTGTTGGGCTTTGCCTGCGCAGGTTCGAATCCTGCTGTCGACGGTTTTGAAGTTTTAACTTTTAATGCAATTTCTCTTACAGTTTTGCGTCATTACTATTACTTTTAATTTTCTAAAGCAATGAAT
>CM008340.1:41220116-41236657 GCA_002525835.2 Ipomoea batatas | reverse complement strand
AATTGCCTTTAGAAGTGAACGGAGACTACACAAGAGAAATTGGATTCATCAAATTTGCCAAATACGCCACAAACGTAGATCAATGCAACTCTCAAGACAACCTTCTCAACAACGTTTGGTATCAGCCTGAGGAAATCTTCCCTGTCGACGCCACTCCTGAGGAAAGACAGCATATCTTTTGGGTACCCGTTGACTCTGATTACTTCCAAATTGCACAATCACTCGAGGTACGTAATTTTACAAAAGAAGATAAGGATAAAATATTTGGGATCAATCTTAACCAAGTTAGTTTAATTATTGATTTGATAAGGTTACTAGTGAGTCACCTATTTACTTTTTTGGTTTGAGGCAGTCGATCAATTAGGGTAACTTAGACTGGTTTACTGTTTATCTCCCCATATCTTTGGTCACATGATCGGATTAACTCTGTTGGGTGGAGGCCGGTAAAAGGTAAAGGCGGACCTAGGCTGATTTATTATTGTTTATGTCCTTGTATCCTTGGTCACAAGATGAAATTAACTCTATTGGGCGGAGGTCTTGGTCACATGATGGGATTAACTCTGATCTGTTTAGTGGAGGCTGGTAAAAGGTAAAGGGCGGATAACTTAGGTTGGTTTACCGTTTATGTCCTTGTATCCTTGGTCACAGGATGGGATTAACTCTATTGGGCAGATGTCGGTAAAGGGTAAATGCCAAGTCCAGCACCTAGTGTCTCAAAATGTGATGACAGTCTAAGGATATAAAGTTAGACTTTCGCTACTAGCTATAGTTTTTTATGTTAGTGGTAAGTTCTTGACCGTACGAATAGTATCATAGCCAGGCCGCTAGACGGGAGGAATTGGTGCTTGATCCTAACAAACTCAATTCATAGTGACTATTTGTTTCCATCGTAACCCTAACAAAAATTTTTACACTTATCATAAGTTGATATTTTGTAGGGTTTGGAATTGGAAGGGTGCATAAATGCAACAACATGTTTAACCCACACTCCAAAGGTCACAAGAGTTGAGAGAGGCACGAGCGCAAGCATATACCTCGACAACGCCGCCTATAGGAGCTTCATATACGACAAGTTTAACGTTAGCCCCGTCGAAATGGAGAGCGCCGCCGTGGCCCTCGTCTGCCACCAGCAAAAGGTGCCTTACATCATTATCAGGGCGCTCTCCGACTTGGCCGGCGGCGGCTCCGCAGAGTCCAACGAGGCCGCCACCTTCATAAACCTCGCCGCCGACAACTCCGTCAAAGTGGCAGTGGAGTTCATCAAGAAGGTGCCGTCGCCGAGTAGCTCTGCCGGCCTTATTTCTAGCTCTTAATGAGAGTGTTTTTTTAATAAATAAATGTTGTACTAATGTAGTCAACTCTCTTGGGTCTTGGTATGATTTTCTTAATTAAGAAAACCCAATATTTATTTGGGGCAATAATATAATTGTTGCAAGAGTTTGCAACAGTACAAAATCATGGAAAGAATCTGGTCCGTCCATTCAATAGTCAAAAGCCATCGCGCTTTATACTTGCAGTATAGCCATTTTTTCAACGTAACCACTAAAATCACTATATAATATATTCACTATCTGACGTGACATTGAATACATTTTTTGAATAATGTTAAAAGGGATTTTTTTTTAGCATCTAGAGTAGGGCTGTTAACGAACCGAACATAAACGAATGGAGGTTGTTTGTGTTCGTTTGTTAAGGATTTTGGGGTGTTTGTGTTCGTGTTCGTTTGTTAATGTTTTTGAAAATCCTGTTCGTGTTCGTTTGTTAAGCGTTCGTTAACGTTCGCGAACACGTTCACGAACGTTCACGAACGTGTTCATTAACGTTATCGAACATGTTCACGAACGTGTTCGCAAACGTTAATAAACACGCTCACAAACATGTTCATTTACGTTAATGAACACGTTCGTGAATACTTAATAACCAAACACCTACACATGTTCATGAACGCAATTTGTTCGTGAACAATAAATAATCTACGTTCACGAACAATTTTATATATATATATATATATATATGTATGTATGTATGTATGTTTGGGAACATTATTAAACAAACACTAAACGAGCTTGTTTACGAACATTATTAAGCGAACACTAAACGAGCTTGTTTGCGAACACTTAGCAAACGAGCTTACCACTGTTCATACTCTGTTCGTTTATTAACCGAACTCTAAATTTTGTTTGTTAATGTTCGTTTACCTTAATAAACAAACATAAACGAATGCTTACTGAGCTCGAACACGAGTAGTTTATCGAAAGCTCTATTCGCTAACCGCCCTAATCTAGAGTGACAATAACATTCTTTTAATTCATTGATTACTATGAATTAACATTCATATGTGTTAAAAAAAATGAATCCTGTCAAATGGTGAGTGATTTTTTTGAAATATGTTGTTCTATATTACATAATTTTTAAAAAATAAAATAAAATAAAATTCATGAACTATATACTTGTGAATTATTTGACCTTATAAAAGTTAATAGTGAATTTACCTAATATGCAAATATACAAAAAAAAAGTGTATAGTACAAAGATATGATGGATTGATGGCACATCATGTACTAATTAATATTAGACTTGGCAATTCGTATATACGAATTCGTTAATGGGTTGACACGATAACAACATGAACACGATAAGACTAAATAGGGAAATGATACGCCCAGGTTAATGAATTTAAAATTTTAATACGGACACGTACACAATTTGTTAATGGGTTAAAGGGGTTGACACGATATGATATACATGTTTTGTTAATAGGTTTCGAATTACATTGACACGATATGACACGAAACTCATTTAAACTTGCTAA
The DNA here is from genome assembly GCA_002525835.2 of Ipomoea batatas. NCBI lineage: Eukaryota > Viridiplantae > Streptophyta > Magnoliopsida > Solanales > Convolvulaceae > Ipomoea > Ipomoea batatas. The sequence continues at coordinate 41,233,845 of CM008340.1, read as the reverse complement.
ACTTATTAATATATATATTAAAAAACTAAAATTTAAAGTTAAGTTATATAAAAAGAAATAAAACCTAAAATTCAATTCAATCCATCAAATAAACTAAAAAAAATTCAATTTATAGGAATTATAGCATTCATAAAATGATAAAATAACATTCAAAAATCATAATTAAAGAAGTCTATACTAGTTTTTTTGATTAAAATTGAACACAATAAAAATTCAAATTTCAGATTGTTAATTAAACATAAATAATTGGTGTTGGGTCTTGGCCTAATACAATAAATTCATCCTAAGTCATATTCATGATATCTTTTGGGGTCACACTTGTGTGAGACCGTCTCACGGATCCTTATTCGTGAGACGGGTCGGGTCGGGTCAAAGCATCATGCAAATGTCATACTTATATGTGCAAATCTCACACTTATATGCTCAAATATAACACTAATCAAAAATACAATTTTTGTTACTTATAAGAGAAAAAGTAATACATTTTTCATAATAAGTACTGTTGACAAGTACCTCTCACTTATAAGGGTAAATATAATACTTTTGAGGGAAAATGTAATACTTTTAAATCGAAATGTAAAAGTATTGTATTTTCCCTTAAAAGTATTACATTTACTCTAATAAGTAATAAAAATTTTGTTTTCTGATTAGTATTACATTTGAGCATATAAGTATGACATTTGTGCATATAAGTGTTACATTTGCATCTTGACCCGACCCAACCTGACCCGTCTCATGGTGAGACGGTCTCACACAAGTTTTTGCCTATCTTTTGTAATCTCATTCATGACAATGATTCTTACTTAAATGACAATGATTTTTAGCGGGTTATAAACATGTTTGTATAAACGGGTTAACACGATAATATTAACATATTAAACTGATTTTTAATAGGTTTAACGAGTTAACCCGTTAAAACACATATCATAAAAGGTTAACCTGTTAACGATACGGAACACCTTAAGACTAAAAACTGTACGGAACACCTTAAGATTAAAAACTAACCTGTTATTTTTGTGTATAGTTTTGTGTGATGTTAACAGGTCGTGCCCATAATTATTAGGTCTAATTAATATCAAGTGCATGATGTTATATTGCTATATATTAATGATGGATATAAAACGTGCATTAATACCCCAATATATATATTATATTTTTCTCCACCGAAAGTGAATTTTAACCTTTTAAAATGGAAAATATAATTTTTTTAATATTATTTAAAGAATTATTTTAACCTTATTCTTGTTTGTGCGTCTATATATAAATTTATTTATTCGATGTGGCATTGTCACCTCCTGCCACAAAATTAAATATTCAATATTCCTTCCAGCTGGTTCCATGCATCACCTAACCCTTACAACATGTTTAGAAAATAATGTTTGAGTATATAATTTTAAAAGGTTGTGAAGATAAGAGTGTTTAGGGTCCTAGATCTCCAAGTTATACTTTCTATAAGTGACTCATTACGTGCCTTAAACTTCATATTGCAATGAACTTGAACCAAGACCAATAGCCTGAGATCGAGTGCTGGGCTAGTGGACCACCAATATCCAACCCATCAATAATAAAATCTAACCTCCCATTACAAGCAAATTATATCGTGGATCAAAGTCCACATTGCAATATAGACCCTGGTTCAATAGACAGAATTTGGCTTCATAGTGCATATACTATATGTTCATAATACACATACACATAAACACAATATAATGAACATGAATTCTGTGCATTATGAACATGAATTATGCGAATTATGAACATGAATTATGCGTATTACGTTAAGTGTTTATGTGTCCTCAATTATATTTCTTCAGGTGAACTAAATTATCAACAACATTGTAGAACTGAGAGACATCGTTAGTGTATAGAGATTTAGCTTGATTCCATACCTCGACACATGTCTTAAAGGGCCGGAATAGGGGCAACAATTGTGGAGAAAGAGATTGCCAAAGGAGGCTACATAGTTGAGCATCTAACCTATGCCAAATTGCCTTTTCTTTTTCCGATATTGTATCTAGTCCCGTTTGTAAGTGATCAGCAACCCCTTGGCCAATAAACCATAACTCTACGGCATCCGACCAAGATTGGTAATTTTGAGAACCACATAATTTTTCAGAAGTGATCATCGGGCTTCCAGACAAATTAGGCACATAAATAGAGCTTGAGAAAGTTGGTAAATTACTGGCAGGAGAAATAGTACCCGAATTATCAGAAATTTCGTCGGAGGACATTGCGACCAAAACAAAATCTGATGGCACAAGAAGATTCGCAGAGGGCCGACGAGCTGGAAAATTTCGTCGGAAAAGTCTGCCGGAGACAGCCTCACGCGTCGGCGCGTGATGTAGGAGCGCCGGCGATGTGGTGGCGCGTGGGGGAAGAGCCGCCGACAGGAAGGGTTGGGTCAGGGTCGCCAGAGACTGGAGAAGGGATGTGTAGCACTATTTTGACAAAAGAACTCACCAATAGCAAGTAATTTGAGAAAATTAAAGAAATTCAAATGAATAGTAACTCGTACTATTCACTGGAAAAAAAATTCAAGTTTTGGTTTCTGATACCATGTTAAGAAAGATTGAGAAGAATTTGTATATTACTTCCTTGTCTCAATGGAGAGACAACAGACAAATATATATAGACTCAAAAGACATAATCCTACAAACACAACTCTATAGAACACAACAGACATATTCCGATAGACACAACTTTTGTGTTTCAACAGAGAATATTAGATAACTTAAAAGACCTAGATGGGGTATCAAAAGCAGCATGACCAACACGACTAATAGACAAGCTTATACCATCACCGACACGTAAAGTGTCATTACCAGTGTACTTCTCTGAGGTAGATAGGGTAGCTATGTCCGGAGTTGCATGATGTGTAGCTCTAGTATCTGGTAACAAAGTCTGAGAATTTGATGAGGCACCCAAGCCATTCTGAGGATCCAAAGTCCCTAAATGATGCAAAAAAAAAAATTGGTTTCCATGTGACCGAAACTAGAACAAATGAGACACAATTTTTCAAAGCGTAGAACACAATTGGCTGCCATGTGACCGAAATCATTACAAAGCTAACATTGAACATCAAAGCGTTGAAAACAATTGGGTGCCATGTGACCAAAATCGTAACAAACGAGACATCGTATTTTAAAGCGTAGAAAACAATTGGCTGCCATGTGACTGAAGCCATCACAAAGTTGACACTGAACATTAAAGTCATGTCTGTCACGCTGCTAATCTCGATGCGGACTATCACAATTCCAATTGCGACTGCATTGTTTCAGCCCAGAAGCGCGCTGGTGGTGGTGCTGTGGCATTTTCGTTATTGAGCTTTCACACTACTGACCGTGAAAAAAAGAAATCCTAGATCCACGCTGCATGATGTCCTTTCTTTGGCGAGTGATGAACTCATCATCAGTGAATAATAACCCAATGATGAACCATGCTTACCCGGACCATCTCCTGTATCCACATTATTTGCAGAATGCACCTTTTGCATCCAAAACCATAATTAATTCGTGGGCGCCGAGATGATCTGCAAACTGAATGACTTAGCTAACTGATACCAGATGAAGACGGTATGAATTGAATTATATTGAATGAGATAGTTCAAAGATACAGATTCCAGGTTATGTATATAATGAGAGAATCATAGAGAGACTAGAATAGGGGAATCACATGAAGATTATAATAGGAAGTCGTAATCTAACTCAAATACATAGAGTCCTAATAGTCACGTCAAAGAGTAAAAATGAATGAGTAGAAATAGGAGTGCACTTAATAAAACTCTTTAATTTATGGCCGATCTTCCCTGCCTAAAGCCACAACCTCCATGTTCTCATCTTTACATGGACCATAAGCCCTACTACAAACAAAAAACAACAAGAAGTTAACCACACTCAAACCAGCAAGAATCCATTGGTAGTAATCATAGTGACCCTTGTTTATATTGCTCGATATCCAGCTCTCCTCGCCACCGCCCGTGAAATCATTGATAGCGTTCATCACCACGCTCGCTAAAAGGCTCGCGAATCCCATCCCAAGCAGAAACAGACTGGAAGCGATACTCGACATGCTCTTAGGAAACTCCGAAATATAAAACTCGTTTTGGGCAACTGCGCTCAAACCCTCCGCGAAACCCGCGTTGGGGACCAGCCACAGCACCGACATGCCGACAACCTCGTCGGGGTTGTCGGCAAACCCCTCATCGATCGCGCGTCTACGGCGGACAGTCTCTACGGCGGCCGCCACCGCCACGGACAAGAAAGAAACGAAGATCCCACACCCTATTCTTGATTTGGTACTGAAGTGAACTGGTTTTTGCATCACGCGGGACGCTAAGGGAATGATGAATCGGTCGTATAAAACGATCCAGAGGACGACGGAGACGATGGCGAACATGCCGACGGAGCCTNATATATATATATAAGTTTTAACCCCAAATTTAAAGGTTAATTGCCGTTGTTGCCCTAAAAATTGATAAAGTTTTGAATCCTCATTACGATTACTAGTAATGTAAAACATATAATTTTATTTTGGATTGGTTGATAAGTTGAGTTGTATATATCCTGGACTACTTTATTTATTATTATTTTTTTAACACATCTAACATCTAGTATCAAACCATTGTCAGATTAATTTAAATTTAATTCAAATTGTTATTTTTTCTTTTTACTTAGGAGGTGTTTGGTTGGATGGAAAATGTTTTCCAAGGAAAATGTTTTTCTTGAATTTAAGGAAAACTAGATTTTCCTTTGTTTGGTTGGATGGAAAACATTTTCCATTGGAAAACATTTTCCTTAAGAACAAGGAAAACAAATTCCTTGGCAACCCCTTGGTATTTTGTTTTCCATGGAAAATGTTTTCCATGGAAAACAAGGTGGACAATTATGCCCTCATTAACTTTCTTTAATTACCATTATTATTATTGTTGTTATTATTGTATAGGGGTATGATTGTCTTTATACCCATTATTCCTTACAATTCCAAATCCAACCAAACAATGAAATTTATATTCTCAGTAATTTATTTTCCACCAACCAAACAATGAAATCTATTTTCCTGGTAATTTGTTTTCCATGGAATTTGAATTCCGTTTCCTTCAAATATTTTCTAACTCAAGAAATCTTTATTCGGGAAAGGCTTAACTGTACTGCCTAATCGACATAACAAATGTCATGTAATTAATTTCAAAAAAATTTCACTTAGATTCCCTTCGTATGTTAAAATCTAATCTTTCAATTGTAAAATGAATATATTTTGTTTTTTAATTATCTCATCAGTTGTAATAAATATGATCCCTTAATTATAAGGTGAACATATTTAGTCTCTTAATTATTTTTCTCAGTTATAGATATGGTCTTTCCACTTAGACCGCATATAAATTCCAATTTCAATCTGAGAATACTTTTTTTAAAAAGACAAATCACTATTTTAATTTGGTCCCCCAATTGTTTTTCAACTGTTAATGGAGTTTCTAGTTTTTAATTTAAACTAATTTGATCCTCGAATTGTTTAAGATTTCGTCAATTAAAGCCTTTCGAGGGACCAAAATGGTGACTTCCCCATTTTAAAATTTTATCAATTTGATCATCAAGGGTTTAATTGACAAAACTTTAAACAATTCGAAGATCAAATTAGTTGAAATTGAAAATTAGGAATTACATTGACATTTGGGAAACAACTGAGTGACCAAAATGATGATTTCCTATTTCCTTATTAGGGAATGATTAAAAGAAATTATTTTCTATTTCTTAATTTTGTCAAGGTTGTTCTAATCAAAGTCTTAGTACTTCTTTATAGAACATACATTGACAAATATTCTCTCGTATTTACCCTCGTGATTGAATTTGTAAAAAAATTAAATTCAATTGTTACACCTACGTTACATCTCAATTTTTTTTATCTGTTTATCATGTTACTTTGATAAAGAATTAATAAAAAAAACTTTTTTAAGAATTTACCAAAAAAAAAAAAAAACTTTTAAGAAAGTGAACTTTTTTTTTTTAAAACAAGAAAGTTAACTTAGTTCAAGTACTATCCAATTTTTATCCTCTTTATGCATGTCCCTTCCAGAGCAAAAATATTCAACTCTACACACCTATATGTGTGGCATTGTGTCTTTATCAGAAAATTAATGGAAGAAAAATAAGCCCAAACTAAAAAGACATTGACATTGTACCTCGTCATTATGTTCAAATGAGTTAATGATGTGAAACACGCAGCATGGTTCCATTTCAAACCACCGGATTGAATCAACGTCACCATAGCGCGAGTGGCATTATATATACTAGTATTTTCGTCAATTCGTGACACGGAATGGATTTGTTATAATATTTTAAGAATATTTGGATCAATATATAATTACACATAATTTGTTTCCATGATTCTCACAATTATAATGGTTTAATTATTCTCAGAATTTGGTAATAAAATTTTGTTACCAATTAAGCTTTATTAATTTTTTTACCAATTAAACAATAATACTAGTATTACTTTTGATATAGCAAAATACGGAGCAAAATACTTGTATTTATACTGGATCGGGTACAAGGAAGATACCCTAAGCGAGACCGAGCTACGTGACAGTGGGTCAGAGGTTCCCGGTCTCTTTAGCTACTGTATTTGAAGAAATCGCCAAAAAAAGTCCCTTCTGCCGAATTAAATGCACTTTTTATAGTGGCTCCAGCAAGGGTTCCGGTCTAACGGCATGTAGGACGCGTGGCGGGCATGCACCGGTCAGTCTGTCGGTCCAACATGGCAGCAGATAGATCCGCAGGTGAGAGGTCTCTAGTTCGAACCTCCGCAAAGGCCCATACCACAGCTCGGAGCGCAAGGAAGCCCGGTCTAGCCAGACCGGGAGGAGGATCTCGGGTCTGAGTAACCCCTTACTACACACAGAGCCCTGGAGGCCGGAAAAGTAGACCGGAATTTTATCCCTATCAAGTTTGTGCGGGAAAGTTGAAGGGAATGATTTTACTTTTATTAATAGTAGGGAAAATTGTAATTTATGCCCCTCGATAATATGTCAATTATCAATGTCACTACTGAATTATTAGCGGTGTAAATGTTGCCCCTTAATTTTTAAAACGATATATATTTTACTCCTTCCAAGAGTAAATATTGCTCCTCAATTTTCAAAATGGTATATATATTGCCCCTCCCGTATGATACAGGAGGGGCAATATATGTACCGTTTTGAAAATTGAGGGGCAATATATGTACCGTTTTGAAAATTGAGGGGCAATATTTACACCACTAATAATTCATGAGTGACATTGATAATTGACGTATTATGGAGGGGCATAAATTACAATTTTATCTTAATAGTATTGATTGATACGTAAATATATAAACAATATTGCCAATTAATAGATATTAGTTAATTTTCATTTTACATTTTCTTACCAAATAAGATTTATTAATCATTTGACCAATAAAATATTTAATTAATTGACTACAAAAATTGCGAAGAGGATCCTTAGATATATCAAGGGTACCTCAAATATTACATTGTGTTATGGAGGATCAGACTTCATTATTAAAGGCTATGTTGATTTAGACTATGCATGTAATCTTGATTGTAGTAAATCCATAATGGGTTATGTGTTTACTCTTAGCTTGCTTGCGGAGCAGTAAGCTGGGTCTCGAAGTTTCATTTTGTTGTGGCAACTTCAACGACAGGAGTAGAATATATAGCTGCTACTCAAGCTAGTAAAAAGGCAATATATATGGTTAAAAATGCTATTGGAAGAGCTCAGACACAAGTTAGAGAAAGTGATCATGACTCTATTTTGTGACAGTTAGCGCGCTTTGTACTTGACAAAGAATTTAGCATTTCATTCCAAGACGAAACACATACGAGTTCAATATCACTTTGTTCATGAAAAGGTGGAAGAAGGAAGTTTGGATATATAGAAAATCCATACTAAAGATAACTTGGTAGATATGTTAACAAAGCCTATTACCAATGATAAATTCGTATGGTGTAGATCCTCGATCAATTGGCCTAACAAGTATGCAAGCAACAGGGATTTGGCAAAAAGGATGAAGATGCACATTGTGACTAAGTAGGAGATTTGTAAAGAATAAAGTCACATGTGGAAATGAAGTTTGGAGCCTAGGTTTAAGCTAAGGTTTTGAAGACTTGAGCTAAGGTTGCATTAATGAATTGAGTAGGAGTATATTTGCATTAAATGTTTGCATGAATTGTAAATCTCTAGGCACATAATTCTATGCACAAATCTAAGGCTAATATTCTCTTGGGTTTGCTAGGCAATCCATCTTTATTGTAAATTATCCCATCTCAGATAGAAATACCTAGCATAGCAAAGTATCTTTAGAGAGAGATAGAGAGTTATATTTGTAACTCCTATTGTAATATCATTTTGCTAATACAAAAAATTCTTCTTCAAATTGCCTTATCGTGTGTATGATTTATTCTAAATCTTACATTAGAAATATTCTCAATATTTCTAGCTCAAGTTGCAAGTGTAATTAGGTGTTGTGAATCCTTATCGATCCTAGCATTGTGAAGAATGAGATTCTCAAGAGATGATGAAAGTTGATTAAAGTAGGTAAGCTTCTCAATGTTACTACTTTAATTATACAATTTAACAAGTTTCCTAAAATTTTAGACAAATGAGTGGATCTCTTTAAATTTCTCATACTCCTGAAAGGTATAAATACTTCAACTTCAGAATCTGATCAAATTTGAAGTTTCAAACAAACAATTGCAAGATCTAAGTTCCAAACATGTAATTTTCTTCATCTCCTACGATAGAAGAATGAGAATAACAATCAAATTGGCCTGTATAGACAACTTAGTTGATTTTTGGATGATAGATTGTGGTTAAGAATAATCAAAATGATTTGCAGAGTTGTATAATACCAACATATATGTTAAATCCAACTCCACTAAATGAGGTGCAATTGCCTTGATTGAAAAAATGTTTTTAAATTGTATGAAATTTTGAAACTTTAGATTATGGAGATATGATACGCAGTTAAAGTTAGGAAGCTTCCAAAGGTTACTAAATTTATCCAAACCCAAATCAACATACAAGTTTAGTATGATATACAACAGATGGTTGAATCTCATTCAATTTTCACACTTTAAAAGATATAAATACTTCAAATTTGAAAACCTGACCAAATTTGGAGTATCTAACAATGGGTTGCAAGATCAAAGTTCCAAATAGGTAATAATATTCTTCATTTCCAACACGAGATGTTGCGTAGACGAGGGAGGTTCCATAATCACAACATATAATGAATCCAACTCCATTAGATGTGGTGAGGTTCCATAATCACAACATATAATGAATCCAACTCCATTAGATGTGGTGTATTTGCATTGATTGCTTAAATATTTTGTAATTTTATGCAATTTTTAATCTTGATATTCTAGATATATCATACATTGATAAAGCTAGGAAGCTTCAAAAGTTTAATACATTTTTTAAAAATAAATTCAACAAGTTTCAAAAGATTATCAACTGATGGGTGGATCTCTATCAATTTCTCCACTTTGAAAAAAATAAATATACTTCAAACTCAACATCATAACAAAATTTGAAGTTTCGTACAAAGAGCTGCAAAAGCTAAGTTTCAAATGGGTAATGTTTTTCATTTCCTGCTTGAGAAGAATGAGAATAGTCGATTTTATCTAAACTTTCAAATTAAAAATCTTTTAAAAAATAACTAACACATATTGGCTAGTTGTTACGTCAAAGAGGGAAGTTCTATACTCAACATATAATGAATCCAACTCCACTAGATGTGGTGTAATTGCCTTGATTTCTGAAATGTTTTATAATATTATGCAATTTTGAAACTTGAGATTCTAGAGATATGATACCTGGTTAAATTTCGGAAGCTTCTCAAGGTTACTACATCCATCCAAAGCCAAGTCAACAAGTTTCGTAAAAATTTCCAACAGATGGGTGGATCTCTATCAATTGCTCACAATTTGACAGGTCTAAATACTTCAAATTTGGCATCATAGCAAAATTTGGAGTTTCTAACAAAGAGATGCAAGAACCAAGTTTCAAATGGGTAATGTTCTTCATTTCCTGCATAGGAAGAATGAGAATAGTCACATTGATATGAACTCTTCAATTAAAAACCTTTTGAAAAAATAACTCACACATATTACAGAGTAATTGAGTCGATGAGTTAAATTCTATAATTAAAACACATAATGAATCCATATATCATCATTAAATATGGTGTACTTGCCTTGATTACTAAAAAGTTCTATAATTTTATTAAATTTTGCAGCTTGAGATTCTGGAGATACGATACCTGGTTAAAACTTGGAAGCTTTTTAAGATTACTACATCCTTCCAAATCCAAGATCTCAAGATCAGTAAGATTTCCAACTGATGAGTGGATCTCTATCAATTTCTTACAGTTTGAAAGGTTTAAATACTTCAAATTCGGCATCATGAAAAAATTTGGTGTTTTTAACAATGAGCTGCAAGATCCAAGGTTCAAACTGATAATGTTCTTCATTTCCTGCAAAGGAAGAATGAGAATAGTAAAATTGATCTGAACTCCTCAATTAAGAAAACTTTTAAATAATATCTAACAAATATTGTCGAGTTTTTGCCCCAATTTGGGAAGTTCTATTTTGTGAACTTATAATAAATTCAACTCCATAGATGTGGTGTACTTGCCTTGATTATTGAAATATTCTGTAATCTCATGCAATTTTGAAGCTTGATATTCTAGAGATGTAATACCTGGTTAAAGCAGGAAAGCTTCTCAACTTGACCACATTTTTTCAAACTCAATACAACTAGTTTCATAAGTTTTCCAACAGATGGGTGGATCTCTTTCAACTTCTCACACTTGGTAAGAAATAAATACTTCAAGTTTGGCATCGTAGAAAAATTTGGAGTTTCTAGCAAAGAGTTACAAGATGTAAGATCCAAATCGGTAATGTTCTTCATTTCCTACATCAGAAGAACGAGAATAGTCAAATTTATCTGAACTCTTAAATTAAAAAAACTTTAATAAAATAACACATATTACTAAGTTGTTGGGTCGATTTCTTATAATCCTAACATATAATAAATCCATCCAACTCAACTATATGTAATGTACTTGCCTGGTTTTCTGAAATATTTTGTAAATTTATGTAATTTTGAAACTAGCGATCCTAGTATATATACGATACCTTGTTAATGCTGGGAAGCTTCACAAGGTTACTACATCCATCCAAATTCAATTGTACAAGTTTCGTAAGATTTTCAACTGATGGATGAATCTCTTTCAAGTTCTCACACTTTGAAAGGTATAAATACACCAAATTTGGTATCATAGCAAAATTTGGAGTTTCTAACAAAGAGCTGCAAGACCTAAGGTTCAAACGGTCAATGTTCTTCATTTCCTGCATGAGAAGAATGAGAATAGTAAAATTGATTCGAATTCTTAAATTTTTAAAAAGTAACTAACACATATTGCTGAGTTGCAGCATGGATGAGGGAAGTTCAATAATCATAACATATAATGAGTCCAACCCCATTAGATGTAATGTTCTCGCCATGATTTCTTATATATATATTTTAATTTTATACAACTTTAAAGCTTGAGATTCTAGAGCTATGATACCGGTTAATGTCAAAAAGCTTCTCCAGGTAACTACATCCCTTCAAAGTCAAGTCAACAAGTTATGAATTCTTTAAGTAAAAAAGTAAAAAAAGAAAAAGAAAAAAAAGAAAAAAAAAAGTCACATATATTGCTAAGGTTTATATATATATATATATATATATAGAAATTTTATGCAATTTTCAATCTTGAGATTCTATAGATATGATACCTTGTTAATGCTAGGAAGCTTCTCAAGTTTAACAAATTCTTTAAAATCAATTCAAGTTTTAAAAAGATTTCCAACTAATAGGTGGGCTTCAATTAATTTCTCCAGTTTGAAAGATATAAATACTTCAAAAGTCAGCATCATAGCAAAATTTGGAGTTTTGTACAAATTAAAGAGCTGCAACCTGCAAGAGCTAAGTTTCAAATGGGTAATGTTTTTCATTTTCTACTTCAGAAGAATGAGAATAGTTAAATTTACCTATACTCTTAAATTAAAAATCTTTTGAAAAATAACTAAACACATATTGTCGAATTGATGCATCGAAGAGGGAAGCTCTATATTCACAACAAACATATAATGAATCAACTCCCGTCCCCTAGATGTGGTGCAGTTGCCTTGATTTCTAAAATATTTTATAGTTGAGCTAATACCATCTACCATCCTCCGAGTATAGTGATTTAGCTACGTTTAGTCCTAAATTTTCAAATTGATCACCCATGGTCCTTCGACTTTCAACTTGTTACCATTTGTGGTCCAAGTTAACCAGCAATGGTCCTTCAACTATCAAATCTTAACCACCCATTGTCCTTAAACTATCAAATTTTAACCACCCATGGTCCTTACAGGAGGACCACGGATGGTAAAAAATTTTGAAAGTTGAAAGACCATGGAGGTAAACTTAGACCACGGATGGTAACAATTTAAAAGTCAAAAGACCACATGTAAACAATTTGAAAGTTTATGAATAAATGTGGCAAAACCACTATACTTTGAGGACCTCATATGACACTAACTCTTTATAGTTTTATGCAAATATGTAAGCTTAAGATTCTAGAGATCCAATACCAGGTTAAAGTTCGGAAGCTTCTCAAGGTTACTACATCCATCCAAAGCCAAGTCAACAAGTTCCGTAAGATTTCCAACAGATGGGTGGATCTCTATCAATTGCTCACAATTTGATAGATCTAAATACTTCAAATTTGGCATCGTAGCAAACTTTGGAGTTTCTAATAAAGATATGCAAGAACCAAGTTTCAAATGGGTAATGTTCTTCATTTCCTGCATGGGAAAAATGAGAATAGTCACATTGATTTGAACTCTTCAATTAAAAAACTTTTAAAAAATAACTCACATATATTGCAGAGTTATTGCAGAGTTGTTCAGTCGATGAGTTAAATTCTATAATTAAAACACATAATGAATCCATATATCATCATAAAATATGGTGTACTTGCTTTGATTACTGAAAAGTTCTATAATTTTATTAAATTTTGCAGCTTGAGATTCTGGGGATACGATACCTGGTTAAAACTTGGAAGCATTTTAAGATTACTACATCCTTCCAAATCCAAGATCTCAAGATCAATAAGATTTCCAACTGATGAGTGGATCTCTATCAATTTCTTACAGTTTGAAAGGTTTAAATACTTTAAATTCGGCATCATGAAAAAATTTGGTGTTTCTAACAATGAGCTGCAAGATCCAAGGTTCAAATTGATAATGTTCTTCATTTCCTGCAAAGGATGAATGAGAATAGTCAAATTGATTTGAACTCCTCAATTAAAAAACTTTGAAATAATATCTAACAATTATTGTCGAATTTTTACCTCAATTTGGGAAGTTCTATTTTGTGCAACTTATAATAAATTCAACTACACTAGATGTGGTGTACTTACCTTGATTTTTGAAATATTTTGTAATCTTGTACAATTTTAAAGCTTGAGATATAATACCTGGTTAAAGCAGGAAAGTTTCTCCACTCGACCACATTTTTTCAAACTCAATACAACGAGTTTCATAAGTTTTCCAACGGATGGGTGGATCTCTTTCAACTTGTCACACTTGGAAAGAAATAAATACTTCAAATTTGGCATCATAGCAAAATTTGGAGTTTCTAGCAAAGAGCTACAAGTT